>UCOK01000049.1:0-45654 GCA_900474325.1 Synergus umbraculus | reverse complement strand
CTCTTGTAGTGGAGATCCAAAAACAAAATAATATTCTTTTTCTCAAAATACGAATGTATTATATTTATCCTAGTGCATCAGCAACGCAGAATTCAATTTCCGAAGTTGGCTATTTAAATCTATGATATGTTGTTCCATTGGCTCAACGACAATGTCATAAACGATAGCAAAATTTCTCCCATACACACGTACTTCTATTTTATCTTGTCCATTCAGTTCTCATTCGTCCGATATACATAACTGGCTGCTTTTGGATATTAGAATCGAAAGCTTTCCATTGCTTCTTTAATTAATCAGCACATTAACACACTATAAAATTTACTCAAAAACTTTTCACGCGATATATGCTGGGCCCATTGCGAAGTTTCTGCAGCTTACGGATAAGATTCTACGTCGAAAAGAGCAGACATTTCATAAATTTGCAAATATAATAAAGGCACGCGCTGGATGCGAAGTTAAATAATTTTTAACCTCCCTGTGTAAATGTAAATATTGAATCTTGTATATTAATTCAATATGCGCTGGGAAAAAAAAATAAAAATAAAGAAGTTGCTCTTTATGTAATTAAATATAATGTTTCTTAATTATTTTGGATCATATTACTTTCTGTAATATGACTGATATGTGATTGATATGTATAATAATTTGTTTTACAGTAATATAACATATCTTCTATTAAATATGATTCAATCATTCTAATTTAATTATACTATCATAAACAGAAGCAATCAGATTCAACACGTACAATAAAATTCGAATAAACAATAAAATAAAGGCTTTTTTGGTCATATAGAATTATTAGATTTAATTTGTCAGAAATCTGTAACAGAAAAATCATGTCCCTGTATGTTATTAATTTTTAAAGCAATTGTTATGGCTTTTTCACTCTTTCTTATTCCTTTTCTGCTCTTTGTGTTATGTAATATTAATTTATCAGTTTAGAATCGTGACATTTGTAAATCATGTTTGTTTTTTTCTGGTCTTTAAGAAAGCGTTTGTAGATTATTTAACAAAGTAATAATTCATAATTGCCCTTGACTGAAGGTCACACATCTTTTTTTTTTGTACACGCGACGACCCATTTTTCATTTTCAGTCGACATGATCGGTAGCTTGTGGCATTGTTCTCCGACGTGAAAAAAGCGATAACAATCACTTTAATGAAAGTCGTACAGCCCTGCTAATTAGCACAATCGATATGAACTAGACTTAAGCTGCACTGAATCAGATTATTCATAATCATGCAAAATCGTTTTCGCACTATTCTTATCACAATTCCTTTTCCTTTCTGATGCAATTTATTTCGTTCATTGATAAATTTCCATTAAACTATCTTAATTTATCAAAAATTAAGATTCATTTCTTACTACAAATTCTATTAAATACTCATTTTTATTTACCATCAGTACTTCACAAAATTGTGAATCTCATAGTTCGAACCATGATTGAAATTTTGATATGGGGTTTTCACGTCCATAATTAAATATCAAAGAACAAATTTATATTTTTCTTCATTTTTTTATTCTGCTTTATCTATTATTTACTTTTATTTACTTCTGCCAACTTTTATTTAGAACTTCAGGGTACTAAACGGATTTTCATTATGATTCGATGAGCACTTTTGATTTCAGAGGTGCAGTAAACCTAAAATTACGATGCTTTTTGCCGAGACATTTCCCATGCAACGAAACGAGCTTTGCTTGGGGAATTGGTAGACTGGGACGTAAAAAGACATACGAAATGAGAGGAAGCGACGCTATACAAGCAGTTTCGCTAATTAACGACGCAGGGTCGTATTTTCTTAACTGCAGTGCCGACACGATGCTGTTCGAAATAGGCAACAGGGCTCAATGAATTTCTTCTCCTAGGTCCATACGCGCGCATTCCCACGGGTATTATCTTCGACCAACAGTAATTGAACAAGATTATACCAACACTGAGAAAATCTTCTCACACCGACAAGTAAAAACATCTTTCTCAAGCCGATTATCACCTGGCAACTCGCCAACGGAATCCGACGAACTTCGATTGCAACTGTATAGTCTGAGTAACTTCAAGAACCCTTCTTTTTATCTAAGGTGAATGTTTTAATAACGAGCTTCGTCTCCGAGGTTCTCTTCATATCGACCTTTGAAAAATTAAATCTCTCACACAATTTACTGAAAATTCAGTTTTTCCTCTTACGTTTTTTACGCGGAAATTATACCTGATTTTTGTTAAAAGGATGTACGTTACGAATTTCAGGAAAAGAAAACTACGTTTAGAAATGCGATTACAAGCCGGTGACGCGATAATATTCTGTTTGAATTAGCTTTTGGCTTCAAAGTGCTTTCAGTTTGCGTTTGTATATGTGCTTTAGTACTACATTTTCGCTTCAGTAACATGTCGATGATAATATATGTCATTAAAACTGAGCTTTAGGAATTGTGATAAGAAATGCAGTTTTGTTTAATAAGTAACATAATTACAAGATTATTTAATTTTGAGGAATTTTCTATGATCAATTTAATCAAATTCGCTGCTTTGAACATAGAGATTTTGCTTTCAATTTCTTACAGAAGAAAATAATAATAATCTCATCTTGAAACACTTGAACATTGAACAAAATAAACAAAGAATAAATTTTTTATAAAAATTAATTTAGATACTCCTTCTGCAAACATTTAATGTTTAGCACACTTAGTCTAAAATAAACTCGATTATAATATAAAGTACTTTCATTGTAACCCTTTTGGATAAATTCTATGAATAGTCACACTCCATCATGGACAGTAAATTCGATTCAACTGTTGATAATAATTTAACACATTATTTATAAATATTATCACAATCTTGATATGTATTCGTTACGTGATTCTCACGTTTGAATTCTTTTGATATCAATTGTACCTGAAAGTTTAAAATTAATTAATTTAAACTTACCAACTACAGTTACACTTTCGAATTGTATACATATACGTCGATATAAAGTATATGGTCTAGAAAAATTCTATCCAACGATATTTTGCTCTAGATAATCAGAATTAGCTTTCGAATCCCATCCGAGGCAACCAGTTTGTATAAGATCATGACGGAAGATGATCGTCAAGAATAATTTTAAGATGCTTTCTTCATCTTTAATTTTTATTATCACAATTTTGCCTTCTCATTTTATTTTTTTCTGAATAACATTTTTTTCTCAACAACATTTTTTCTGAATAACAATTTTTTCTGAATAACATTCTTTCTGCATAAAATTTCGACTCTGCACCTTTTCCTTATTTAATAAAAAATATTGTGATGTATTCTTTAGATTTATGGTTCACCTTTAAAGTCGATTAATGTATGGAAAATCAATTTTGTAAACTCTGTTACGTAAATCTTTCACCGCTGATATTGTATTGATTTTACTTTACCCAAGAATAATCAACAAGGAAACTCAAACTGGAAGCATCTGAATTTCGCATTGAACTCTGTAATAACGGTTATTCTATATAGTTCTAGAATTGCAGCCCTCGGCGGAAACGAGGGAACTCAGGCGATGAATGAAATAATAGAGCATTATCACGATAATATTCTAAGGAAATACATTTACCTTTCTGCACTTTCCATACAAACTTGTTTACAAAGCTGTGCAACTAGAGTGAATTAAATTTATATTACATAATAAATTTATGAAATTTGGCCATAATGAGCCTTTTAAAGTGATTACTGTAAATGCAGAAATTGTCCTTCCTATCCAATTTACTGAGAACTGATTCTCAACTATATTTTTAGTCCTTATTTCGACTCATCTTCCATCATGATTGATATGTATAATATTATTACATAATACCTTAACGATACAGTATAACAACTTCCAATGTGGATTAGAAAAATATTAAATCTTTGCAATTTAACTATCAACTTGTAGTATGTAATTAGTCATGGATCAATGTGATCCAAATGACGCTGGATAGACAGAGAAATGCCTCTAAAGGCATCTTTCTCTTTTTTTCTCATCAAAACACTCATCCGCGCAGACTTTCAATCTTCGGTTGCTTCTGCACGAGTACTTTGATGCGCTCACCAGGATATTGCACTCTTGATTGCATTTCGATTGTACAGATGAAAAGGAATAAAACTGCTAATTCAGGGCACTTAAAATAAAATGAAAAACTGATAGACACTTCCGCGAAGCAAGTATTCCAATTTGTTTCCGATTTGCCTTTAAAAATTGGAGACGAGTCTTGTCAACTGAAAAAACAGCAAACAGACTCTGGAAATGGTATATTATCTCGAATTGATCATCTGCATCTAGTATTACTTTGTTACGTTTGTTTTAATTGTTTTCTAATTATTTAGAAATTATTTAATTGATTTAGATATATATATATATATATACGCGTAAGCAACACCAGTGAAGTTTTTCAAAGTACCCAGTGCAGAATCGCTAACTAGGAATCCACAACCATTCATGTATATCTAGAATCTAGGTGAAATCTATTCCTCAGGCCAGCCAAGGTCTTCGCCCACGAGTTCATAGAAATGTTGGTTGTGTTCATTGAAAAACTTGCGGAGTTTTGTAACTACCACAGGACTAACCCTGGGATGTCGACGACCTTTGCTCTCCCTTAAACATTTCTCAGCGGTGTCGTTCCGAAGACAGTAGAAGCCCTTCGTGTGGTTGAAATAGAAATTATGCCTACCGATTTTCGGCTCCAGGCCTAGGAAGCTCTCGATCCTGCGTAATTGGGGAACTGGATCCTCTATAAGCCGATCACCATTCACTACTAAGATCTGATCACGAGAGAAAACCTCAAGCCATCGATGCATGTAGTTGTGATATAGAGAAATGGCGATCGGCCTGTAGAATTCGTTTATCGATCCATCTGGCCTCATAACCAACTCCTCAAAACTGCGAGATGGTTGGAGATAAGGAACTGGAGTTCCATTGCTTGTTGTTGTGGACGCTGTGGCAGCGTGAGTTCGCAATTGTGTGTAGTCTGATATCGCTCTGGTTACTGGCTCGCGCACGATCAAGAGCAACTTTACACTAGAGTTCATCGCACGAATTCTTTCAGGCACCTGGAAAACATTTCAGAAGTGTTATTTTCTTGTAGTATACCTTGTTCAGTCAAGTTTTGTTGTAGATTTACTTCAAAAAAAAAAAAAATGAGGAGAAACGTGTAACAAGGCCAAAAGTTTCAAACACAATAACAGGGAAGAATGTTGAAAGTTGAAACACCTACATACATATTTAGTTAAGAAGTCAAATGTTACTTCTTCCTTCTTAACTTCCAGCTTTCCATAATTTGAACTGAGATCTCCCATAAAATATTCAAACTTTGCTAAACAAGTTAAACCTTCTTATTTATGTATCCGTGTTCCTTACACAGGAAGAACTTTTTATGTTTTAATTTCAAAATTAATTCTCGGTAAAAGGAATCATAAGTTTCATGCAGACCCAAAAAAAGATGGTCTACTTTTAACAGTGATTTTTCTACTATACAGAAAATTCCAAAGAAATTACAACTTACTTCCGGTGTGACGAAGTAACTGGGACTTTTCTCGATAGTCACTTGTCCCTTGAAGGAGTATGGCATCTTTCGTCGATACCATTCGAGACCTTTGCTGTAGTTATCGTCACGATCGAAAAAATGAACTTCGCCCGCCGCCTTCTGGACTTGTGGATGAAGGAATAGCATTTCGAGAAGGGCCCGGGTACCGCATTTTCTTACACCGATGATGATGGCTTGAGGAAGATGTCTATTGGTGCGCGGAAAATGTATCTTGTTGGAGAAAAGAAGAGGAGGAGTTGCACGGGCACGGGATACTAATTCTACCGTTCTGCTCTCCATAACGGAAGCGGCATGAAGACTGTAGATTGCACTATCATAGAGAATGTGAAATGTCAGGAAAAGAGAGATTAGGGCGACAGATAGGAAGGCTGCGGCCATTTTTGGCCGCGATATGCCAACCACGAGGATACAGTCCGATGTGTCGCCCTCGGCTGGCCTCATAGCGGAGCGGGACATCCACCTAGAATCAGAGAATTAAAAAAAATTTTGTAAGTTTCGACGAATTTAAGGGATTTATAGAGATTTTATGCTCAATGAATATCTATTTATTGAGAAAAAGATATGATTTCGACATACAGGAGTTGTGTTTTAGGATTTCGCTCTTTAGATTTCATATCGTCATTTCTGTCAGTTTCGATTCGTGTTTTTCAAAGTTAAACTAGCTATGTCGCGTCGACTCGTGTACACGTTATATTTGCAGGTATATTCGCACGCAATACTGACATTAAGTTTTCCGATGTCTTAAATCTTTTTTCTCTTTGCAATACGATTGGAATCACAGCAATTTCTTTCTGCCAACAGTTGACAATGTACTTATAGATCGTAAAAAAGAGAAATAATCGAGAAAAGTATCGTGAAATAATGAAGTTTATATCGCATGTGATCAAAAAACGCATTATATTTGATGGATACATAAATTGTTCATTTTTGAAAATTGGAAATCCTTCTAAATCCGTAAAAACTGGTGAAATCCCTTAAAATTGCACGAAATATTTTAAAATTTGAATTGAAGTTGTAAGAAGTAAAATAAAATAAGTGTTGGTTTGCTAGTTACAGAAAAATAGGCGTGTGAAAAAGAGACGTGGGCTAAATCTTTTTATAATTTTGATACATTATAAAATAACAGTTCTGAAACTGGAAGTTCTAACAACAATGGACTGAGGTTTACAATGAAGTTTCGTAGTTCATTTTAATTTTAAGTCTGAAACGTATCATCATGTGAGAAGGTAGCGTGTGCAAAATGGATCTGTGGGGTCTAGATTCTATTGTAGAGTATAACTATATAGTATTCCAAACTGTAGCTGCTTAGACGGGTATTCGCGTGTGCTGTACATGATAGTGTACCTACGAGTTGCACCTCCGGCTTGGAAGACTTTCGTTGCTCTTGTTGGAACTATAATTCAACCCGCATGCAGGGAGCCCCGGGATAGATAAGGCAATCACGCGACAGACAATCAACCCTCTACTCTCGATAGTCAGGCCAATTTTCGCTTTCTCTCTCTCTCTCTCTCTCTCTCTTTCTCTCTCAGCTAAATTCTTCAACATTTCCTAGAAGTGGACATTATTTCTCTTAAAAATATAATTTCAAAAAATTATTCCATTCAATAGACGAAATTTCAGTCCTGCACTTAAAAATATGGTCGAATTTTCGTAAAACTTGTAACTGAAAAGTGGTTTATTGATTCAGCGAGTGAATTTGGCCATCCATCAGTAAAATAAACTTTTGCATCTAAATCGTCACGGTTCAATCGGTGCATGACCACGCGGAATATTTATTGAGTTTTCGGCATGACGCCAAATATTTATTTACTCTGAATGATTGGTGAAGCTCGTTCAAAGTACACTGTTCGATTTCATGAAAATTCACTTCCTCGGAAGTAGAGCCATAATAGAAAAAATGATAAACCTCTTGAAAGCTTTCAGCTTATAACTCTAACATCTACTCTATCATCAAATATAATTTTTCAAAGAAACCATTTACTTGTTTATTAAAGTATATTATTTGCTGGCAGCATCTTTGAACCGGTTTTAATAAAACAATTCGTTTTCCTAATTAAATCTTTCTTTAAGTACGACTTCAACTTTCATCTTGAACTTGAAAGGACGTACGGACTTTAGTTATTTATACATGGAGGAAACTATTTTCTCAGAGGATTCAATGCAATCACGAACCTTCTTCTATATCTAACATATATTCAAGTGAAACTTTATATTCTCGAGTTTAATAAACTTTTAATTAACGAGCTTGCTTTTATATAATTAAATTGAGTAAATTTTGTATAATAAAATAACGGGATGGTTTTTAATTGATGATATGTATCGATAGCAGTTAAATTAATTATTTCAAAAGCAGGAAGAACGCCATTTTTTGAGGTGTCACGATTAAGGCGTGGTCAGTGTAAAACACCACTTGAATTACTTTTTATTACGTGTACAGGTCGAAAGTAGTTCGTGACTTGGTGCCATGTTCGCTGCGTTAAAATTGAAGACCTTATCTGCTTTATCTAGAGGACCGCTTCAATTAGAAGGCCAGTGTGGAAAGTAGCGATTTTCTCGTCATATATATCGCTCCAAAAGAAACTTTAATTAGTTAATTATATCTCCGTCTATGAAAGGTTCGATCAGTGTGAAGACTCGAAGTCTAGCGTGATCCAGAATAATCAAAACAATCCAAAATTCCATGCCGCTAGAACGCAGAAAAGACTTTCAGGATTTGCCGATATAGTCCTAATTGGGTATGTAAAATCGCAGTAAAAAAGGAGAAAAAGAAGGTGGGAAGAGGGCCCACTTCGCGTGCGGATTTTTCTTCTTTTTTTTTAACGGTGTTTGCGAGCTAATTAACAAAATATTGTTTTATGGCGATAAAAGCTAATAACCCTTGCATGCAGCAACACAGCTTGTTAACTTTCCATTTATTTATTTATTTTTATTTATTTTTTTATAAATATGTGTTAGAATTTGCCAAACATTACTACAATGTATCATTTTATTTTATGCAGCGACGTTATATCAAACTTTAAAGAGGGTTCTTGAATATGCAACATCTTTTTAACAATATTTTCGTAATAGTATAGCTTTGAATGATTATGCAGATAAATAATTGCTTTCATTCCTGTCTGGGAAGTGCATGTTATTTTTATCGGTCATAAATAACAGCTTTGCTAAGTAATTATTAAAATTATCGAATTGAACTCTGCAAAGCTTTATGGAATGTGTAATTATCTTCAATTATAGAAAATAGTCTCGCAAATGTTAATACATTAAAATTATTAAATGAATTTAAGATGCTTAAGATCTATTTAAGATGTTTGGAAAATGTAAATTCAAGATGAGAATTAGGGGTAAAAATACTGTGATGATGAATTTATACGAAGATGATAAATCTCTATTAAGGTTTAGTTAAAAGTAGAAATCATAAGAGACCATTCGATCATAAATTTCGATTAAAACATGTACTTACAAGACATCTATAGGGGACTGAGGAGACCACTCTCGTCGAGGCCGAGCCTTGCTGGGCATCTGCGCTGTTTTAGCCGCTCACATTCTCAATAATCCTGCACAGAAATACATACATGTATAAGTCGTTAGGTTAATGAACATTTATACGGTACATATCCTTACACCACTGGTAAATGTGACTAACAGTGGTAGCTGTGCAAGCTTAAATGAGGTGCAAGAGTTAGGACCATTACATTGTCTGGCTATAGGCGACATTTCTACTGTCCCACTAAAACGGCCACTTACTACTGCGAGAGTTTCCGCATTTTCCTTTGGCCATAAAATAACTATTATTAACAGAATTTCATACAGGTAATGCAGAATTATTTCAGGAATTTATTTAATTTATTTTAGCATCCTTCTAAATATAATATAATCATTTATATACATTAAATTCAGAATCTGTTAATGTTGATATTTTAGTTGAATATTAGTATTATTAGTATTATAGAATATTGAGGAATTAATCGTGAAACGACTATTGATGATTTCAGAAGCTAGCATTAATGTAAGTGATACACAATCATTTTAATACCATGATAACACGTCTGGAAATTATAACTTCATTAGTCACGAAGATACTTAATCACTTAATTGTAGATCGCGAATTCAATTATTAAATAAAGTCATTTGGACTCTGATATAGACACTTGTTATGCTTGAAAATTGCTTGTGGTTTGGCATGCCAAAAAGCCTAGTTGATAATTTGCCATGAATTGAAATAATTATACCTAAATTAGCTTCCTGTGCCAACGAAAATTACGAACTCGAAAGGAATGTAAATAAGAGGAATAATGTGTAATTTTGTGTAATTTTCAACTAGAGACCATTGAAAAAATTGATATTTCAATAAGGAAATAATTGAATTATATCTACTATATTTTTATTCAGATAATAAAATTTGTACTAATCAAATGCTGCATTAAACAGTTTATAAATTTAAACGATTACCTCATATTATCAAACCGTAAATCGTGTCAGAAAACGGATGCGAGTGATGTAATTCTTAAAGTGAATTGAAGTTAATTTTTTTTTCTCGCGAAGGCCATGAAATAAGTGTTTGACACGAACCCCGATATATTTATGTAATATATACAACACGGAGGTTCCGTTTACTATGTCCGGATGAAGGTCGTGGTCTGCCCTTAATTTACCTTTTAAATTATGCATCGACTCCGATCGAACGCGCTGAATTCTCTTTCAAATAATAACCGCCTTTGGCAGAATAGTTGGCTATATTTCGAAGTGATTGAAAGAGTATTTTTTTCCGAACTTATAGAACGTACGTATGAAAAAGGTTACAAAAGAAATCGATGTCAAGCAAATTTAATGATGTAGATGATGACCTACTGCAATATGAGAAAGAAATATCTCTCCATATCTTTTTGTCTCTTCTGAAACGAATTTATGGAAACAAGGATATTTAAAATTACGGAAAATAAGTGTTCAAATTTTAGTGAATGGCATTAGGATTAATTTTACATATTTTTGGACCTCGATTCAGTAATGAATGGATGGCTCTTTGCCAAGTCACTACTATACAGAAACTATTCATTCATTTACACTAGAATTTCAATTTATGGATTTCAATCCGTTTTAATTTCAACTGGAATCTTTATTATCTTTATATTCGTCGCTTTATAATTGTGATGTTTGCCGGGATTCATTGAAATAAAGTGTCTATAGGCGCATGAATAATAATTGTGCTTCTTTGAATTCCAGGATATGATTTAAACATTGTTAAATATTGTCATTAAAAGAAGAAATAACGAAAAGTTAACGAAATGCTATTGAGATAATATATATGATCATTGATCAGTTATGATTAGTTCGATTTTCATGTATAATTTCCTCCTTTCTCGTGCATATATCCCGGAATGGTTTGGTGTTGAAAAATCAATAAAGATTCTGCTTCAGAATCTTCTTTCGTTATTTTAGTACAGCTTCAGTAGAAATACTCGTCAGGTGGAAATGTAAAGATAAGATCTTGCATTCTTACATAAAGCATTCATTAATTAGTTGCGTAGGCAGTTGAACGATACTATGCACGTGCAAGAGAAGGGTGACTAAGTAGTAATAGTAACCAGTAGTAGTACAACCAAGCCAGGGGTTATCATGAGTGAGTCTGCGCCGTTAGCTCGGCCACTGAGTCAAGGTCTTCCTGCTACTGATCGGCTTGACCTCGCTCTTTTCCTTAAAACCTACATATGTACACCCACATACTCCATGGAATTCACCTACGCATTGTGACAAAGAAAATGCATTCCTCAGTATGAACAAAAAGAAGTATGTAAATTATGCTTCTTCACCTGCAATTATTTTCTTTTTTTGCAATGCTAATTCATTAATTACATGCTTTTCTGTTAACTGAGCAAAGGTTCATATGAAGACATATGTCATTGTCAGATATAACATTTTCAGGATATCTTTAAGCGACGCAACTAATATTCTCTTCACAATTAAATTTACTGCATTAATTTCTTGAACCATGTCGAAGTTTCTTAATCTGAAAGTTTGATAGGTGAAAGGGGTAAGGAAGCTGACGATATTATCATTATTATCCTCCAAAAGATACAAAGGACTTTGTGTGAGCGTACTTCCTGCCTTACATCGAAGTACCAAGTGTTCATGGTGAAATTCTGTAAGCTTTCAAAACAAGTTCCGCCGTTTGCTGCCAAGCCGCAAGAATTCATTAGTTGCCCGTCACGTGACTGGACTCTATTCACCGCTGCGAGCTCAGAATTCACTGCATTAATGATACTAATTATATTCAGGATAAAAGTGTCTGACGTGCCACTGGAAGTTATTTCTAATTGAAAGTTGTCCATCTTTTTTCATAAAAAAGGACAGTTTAAAAGAAGCAGCTTAGCTTAGTTAGCCGGCTTAAACTGCGAGAATTTACAGGTTTCTACGGGAAAACTTTATTTCATGTTAATATTACTAATTTAATAAATTATATATATCATCTACTTGAAGCCTGACGATTTCTTCACGGGTTCTTCAGTTTTAAAGACTTTAATTTGAAACGTTGAATGTTGAAAAATTTTACGACATTAAGACTGCACTTAATTATTTAATTATGTGATTACTTGAGTTACATTTCTAAAGGCAAAATCTGTGAAGGCAAACGGGTTAAATTATAAATAGAACAATTATCCTAGCGCGGAATTATGCTGTGCAAGCAAATCACATTTGATACAGCATTTAGTAGAGTTTGTGTTTGTTCTACAAAAAGATTTGCTCTACAAAAAGGTTTGCTTTCCATGAAATTCTCTTGTTCACAAACAATCGGCAAATCAAAACTCATTGTTATTACATTGAGGCATTCGTTTCTTGATCCTATTACAAGAATAAATCGCTTATCCCGAGGATGTTTGCCGGTAGTTCGGCTCGCGTGCATTGTAGAGAATGAGGTAACGAGAACTACTACTTCCTTATCCATATCTATATCCTATCCCTATCCTTATCCTTATCCTTATCCCTATACCTATTATATATATGTAAGAGAATGAAACGACGAACGGTTGCAACGACACAGTAAATAGTCGGGCATAAATCGCATGCCGTACAGCGATATGCGAGTGTGCAAATTGGACGTGTGTTCCTCTTCAAACTCGAGTAAAAAGTAGAGGTATACTTTCAAGCTCAATTGTTCAAACAATAAGAGTAATAAAATAACAATGGTTTATTTGCAAAAAAATTCTTGGGTGAAATAAAAGGAAAGTAAAAAGGAAATAAAACAGCAAAGTGAAAGCATTCTCTATATACAGAAGGAGAGAAAAGAAATACAATTCTCTGAAAAGGGAGGAAAGTAAAAAAAAAATCCGATTGTTGAAAGAAAATTACTGCTGAAAGGTTTTTTATATTTCCCATGAAAAAGGAGGTATGAAAGATCAAGATTTTAGATATACGAGAGGTCTGGAGCTGTTGGAATAAAAGTTCAGGTGTGCAACATTTCTTAAAAAATGAAAATTCAAAATTGTTAAAAGTATTGAAAAATATCTTCCAATTCTGGAAATTTTTATTATATGCCCGGAAAAAAACGTCTGCCATAGAAGATCCCTAAAGTTCCTAATGGTTGTGTCATGCTTTAATACGAAGTTTTGAAGTTTTACCCAGCTCTTTTTTGGTTAAATTATGAAACATACAACCATCGTATCATACTTTTTTCAGAGCTTTCCGCAAGTTTCCAAGTTTCGCAGACACTTTTTGTAACTTCAGTTGGACGAGACATTAATTGGGTCAGAGTTCAACGTTTCCTTTTAGCGCTGAGAAAGAATATTAGAAGACCAGAACATCAAAGAGATTTCTTGAAAAATGGAAAGTTTCCGGTTTATCCTCCAGGCTTATAATAATTTTCTTTAAACTTGTTTAAAGCTTCAATTTACAGGTGGTACAAACTTGAAAGAAGGCGACAACAAGAACAATTCGAATTAAGAAGTTCAAGGATGTTGAGTTTATTAGGACCTTCATTATTTTAAGGATGTCGGCACTAATTACCCAACCACTTGTTGAATTGTTTACTTACTCACTTTAATTACATTATTTCTTTCAGAATAGAAATTAAATACATTCTACGCCAATTCAACTAAATTCTAACTTAATCCAAAAATTCAATGGAAATTGACTAAATGTAAATTCAATTCAATAGCAAAAGGCGATTTAAATGAATCCACAGTTGATTATATGAAACAACTACTAATTGATAGTAAAATTCTCTAAAATATTTTCTAGTCATTTTCACTTACATGTACCTAACATCTTACACTTTTGTTTTATATATTTTCTTAAAACTCTCAGTGCTTGAAGACACTCTCTCGTTCTTTAGAAACCTCGTCTCTTTTGCCTATATAGACGGGTCATTATAGCTCACGTACGTGTATGCATTTTCGTGAAGCGAATAACACAATAAACTTTGCATGCTCGCAAACAAAAATAAACTTGCTTTCCTGCAAAAACAATTTTAAAGGAAGACGCTCAAGCGTGTTTCCACTTTGAATTTTTAAACGATAAAAACTGTTGTATATTACATTGTAAAAAGTTATGAAATAATGGTTCAAATGTTCTGCAGAAAATGCTCTATTTTCAAGTAATTATTTGCGAAAAAAATTCTACAGTTTTTAAATTTTATGAGATAATTAAACAATAAAAGGAAAAATCGATTTTTAGTCAAATATTGTATGTTTTATGAAGTAAATTGCGTTCTCGTAATTTGTACAAGCTTCGTTTATACAGAGTTAGGTGCATAGCTTGTTTCCGAACATGCGGATAAATATTATAAAACTCATTAAAAGTGTCAAAATAATTAAATTTTAATTGGAAGGAAGGGGGATCAATAAAAATAAAATCTATTGTCTTGTCACGAAAACAATTAGTGAAGCGAAATTCGCTGTTAGCGGTAATGAGGTTCCTTTAATTTCTCCTATCTGGGTGAAGGACTTTGGCCAATTCTGTGGAGCAAATCCAAGCAGAGTCTGAACTATTACTTCCAAGAGTTGCACAGTTAGTTATAGCTATAATAGATTAGATACAGTTATCGGATTTAAATGTTACCTCTAAGTTCAATGACCCCTATACCAACTTTTAATCGGACTTCTTTCACAGATGAAGGGGTTGCAAAGGGGAAGTGAAGAGAAAGCAAAAAGATAGCGCAAATCAGTATCTTTTCTGATTAGCATCGATCAACCTCATCCTTGCATTAAATCATGCCAACCTTAATTTATCTGTCAAGTACAACGCTCCCTTTGCCAGATTATTATCGATGTGCATTCGGTCACTGATTAAATGGAATAAATTCCATCAGAAAGCTCAGATTATACGCGAAAAAAGTTAAAGGAATGAGTGAATTAACAATCGAAATACACATAGTATGTTCACAACGAAGTATATAAAAGTAAAACTGCATTTGAATATTTCAGGGCATTTAATTTTTATTTTTCAAAGTGGATTTAATTGAATGTCAGATGCACTTCTTTAATTTCAGGAAATCGGTCTAGAAAGATTTGCCTCTGCTAGAATTGAAATAAACAAAAAAAAAGAAGTATGAGAGGAAGTAAAAAATAACGATTAGAAGCTCAATTTATATTTGTGTCTCGTTTATTATCTGAAGTTAAATTATAGATCTTACTTTTACTTTTAATAAACGTGCTATTGACATGAGTTTATTGAAATGAACTTGATTAAAGTATTGAAATTTTAATGCAAAAATTCAGTGACAGAATTGAGATAATTCATTTTTGAAATTATTTACAAATGGGTAAAAGTGAGGATTATAGCAATTTAAAAATGTAGAAAGTTTAAATATTGACGCACTCTGAAATCATAAAATATATTCCGATATTTTGGGTAAAAATTTGATGATTTTAATTTAAAATTTTAACGTTTAATTTGTTTCAGCTGTTTCGCATAACAAATACAAACTCTCACTTCTCACTCGGGTCCCGTCCCAGTTTTGACCTGATATCGGGCTTGAAAATCAAAGTTTCCTAGTTTTATGTAAATTCAAGTATGTATAACTTTTAACAGCTTAGGTTGTCTAACTTTTCTATAAAGTTTTACAGAACAAAAATTTATAAAGTGCACACAACCTGACTTTTGACCTTTTCTTTATCCGAAACTTGATATTTTTGAGTTTACTATATTAGCTAAAGATGTCTCCAACTTTTAATTTAAGAAATTGAAACGAGAATCATGATTATATAAGGTTTTCGTGGTGTAGTTCCCTGAACCCTAACACGTTAGCTTTCAAATTATTCCAAAGGAAACAAGGAACATTAATATCTTAGAGAAATATCGACCATTTGATCGATATTTACCTCGGTCGTTTATACATGACATCCTCAGTCAGGATTTGCATATATATTGTGCTGCTACCCCAACTTGTTTAACGTTTTTAGCTTGACATTCTAAATTATGTTCCCTTTGCGTAATTATATTAGGAGTATAAGATAAATATATTTTCTTCTAAAAAAACAAATTCCAAAGATATGAAAGTAAGAATAAAATATAAAATTACAAGGAGCGATCCGTTATTTTATTCAATAAACTTTCACTACGAAAAGATTCTTCAATCTTATAAAGAGGTTTGACAGCTATTCGATACTTGTTAGCTATTACCCTTCGAGTTTTCATCGAGAAAGTCTTGGAAAATTTATCGACTCGAGAAAAAATTTCTTCTTTATATAATCCGTACCTAGAAAAAATAAAATCTTCATAAAAAAAATATATTTTTATTATTTCATAAGCATTTTTTGTTATTTAAACAAAATATTTTTCCAATACTTTGTCCATGACGTTACTTCTACACAAAATTAAAAAAGTCAAACTATTTCGCGGTTATAATGACAGAAAGTCATATATATATAAAAAATATATAAAAAAAAGTTGTCGGAACAACTTGAATTTGAATTTATTTGCACATGTTACATTCAAAGCTTTATTGAAAGTTCGACAGAGATCAAATTAGGTTTATTTATACTGCTTCAAATTGCAACCATTTGCAAATAAACACATGCGTCTATTTGGATTTATGTGCCTATTAAAAAATGAATGAACGGAAAATATAAATAAAAATAATATAAAAACATTAATTGTGTACTAAAAATAAGTTTGAAATAAACCAGAAGGGCGTAATGCACTTTTTAAAGGCTTTTAAGTCGTTTTAGCATTCAAATTTTAATTTTTAACGAAGTTTTTAAAACTTTAGTCGCACTTCCGGGTTTACCTCAATTTCTGGTGTTTTTTATATAATATATATAGGAAAATACTAAGATTATTGCATCTGAAGCATATTCCTTTCGTTTCATTCTCGTTGGTGAATTCTCAATTACCTAGAGACTCTGGTAATTTTTAGCAAAGAAGCTACAAGTAGATTGAACTGTCGACGAGTTCTTGGAATGAAAGCTTTTTTCCTCAGAACTTCTAACTATTTTTTACACAAATATATTTTCTTCTCCTCGCAGTGAGAATTTTATTTTGCTTTCCTTAGAGTCTTCATATTATGAGGTAATAAAAAAAATATATCCTTCACATTCTCGAATATCCGCCTTCAAAATTCTAAACTCTGAAGTAACCTTAATTTCTAGAAAATTGTATTACATTCTTGAAAGTGTTGAGCTTTCAGTCAGAATTTTTTAATACATCTTAATATAGATACGTATTTTAATTTTTTAAGGGTTTTTTTAGTTTTAATACATTTTAAATATAGATACGTATATCTCATGAAAAGCCTGAATGTTCATCCGTTGTTTAAGATATACTTATGTGCGGTTAGGGAATCCAGTTTCATTAGGTTGGTTGAATTTCCGTTACTAGACCGGGGAAATCGTACATTTCGCTTATCTGCGTGCAGTTCCGGGAATATCGAAGATCTTGGGATTGCATTGTCTACAATTTACCACTTGAATTTCAGTTACTCGAACGAATTTCATAATCAAATACACTTAAGCGAAATCCATTATGTATATTGCGGGTAACATTTTCGTTTTTTTATTTTACTTCAAAAAATATCATTTAATTAGATTATAATTTAAAAACGTAGGTATATGAAGCCATGATTTGCATGTATTTATGTACATTACATTAAATCTCATACAGATTTTTTCTAACAGTCTAAAAGTTAGAAAACGCGAACCCCTTGAATCCAAGCAGATTTGTAGACTTTAGGTCAGTCGTGCAGGGAGGCGAGAGATAAATCTTTAAACAAATTGGCACAAAAGAACGAAAAGTCGAGACGACTTGTCTGAAAAGGATGGCTTAAAGCGAGGGAAGCTATGGATGTAAAAGAAAGTCCCCCAGGCAGAATTTCTCCACTACATTTCTGGGGAATGGTTTAGTATCGACTTGGTAATACTGAATATGAAAGCAGCCATGATATTTAAAAAATCCATTGCCTACACCGAATCATAAAAGCTTACCAATTTGTGCCCAAGAAAATGCCTCAATCTTTTACATCCCCTTCACCTTTTTTTTTGCAGTAATAGAATTTTTTCTGAGTATATATAAAATGATCAGATCTTTCGAAAAAAGAACTGACACAAGATCTACAGGGGAAAAATTATTGTCGGGACATTGAACAGTTGAAAAGATAAAACGTTATTTTGCAGAAGAAAGTGCGGTTTCAGATAAGCCGAGAGTCTGGATGGCGGTTCTATATACGTGAAGATACATATATCAGAAGACTGACTGCAGATAAAGGCGTTCAAGTTGCTTTGAGTAACTCCGCACGTGAATCCTATTGACCTCCATTTCTTAACTCGAGGATTTTCTAATCATCCTTGACCCTCTTGACATCTAACACTTGTTCTTTCTAATACCTCTGTCCACTTTTAGGCAGAATAGAATTTCCAAGATTCATTTTCAAGAGAAGCATAGACTGCAATATACTCGAGTTTTTTTTTATATCATTGCAGGGAAATTATTAATAATCG
Organism: Synergus umbraculus; assembly: GCA_900474325.1. NCBI lineage: Eukaryota > Metazoa > Arthropoda > Insecta > Hymenoptera > Cynipidae > Synergus > Synergus umbraculus. Next base: position 27,189 of record UCOK01000049.1, on the reverse strand, counting down.
TACAAGACAAGTTAAAAATAGTGAATTTAAAACGTGGAATTATTATTTCATCTATCAGATAATGAAGAGGAACTAATCAATATCACTATAATAAAATTCATTCGTCTTTATCCAACTCGGATGGCAATTTCTACTTTAATAATTCAGAGAAACATGTAAAATTGATCACGTATTTCTACTTTCTTCAGAATTAGTAAACCTGACAGTATAATCGATCTTTTATGCGCCCAATTGCGTCGTCGCGTCATTAAATTTATTATTGATTGCGTAACTAATAACGACGTAGGTTCTGAATCCTGAGGGAGTTTCGTTGTCCTTTGGGTCATTTCTAATTTATTAATGCGATTATACAATTAATGAATAGCATGATAGCTAAAAATCGTCAGATAGTCAAAAGCACATTTGTAGAGACGCGGGTTTCAATAGCTTTAGAATTGTTAAAATCGATTTTCAATTATTCAATATTTAATATATTTTTCGAATAAAGCATTCTAAAAAACGATATGTAAAATTCATAGTCTGGTAGAGGAAGTTCTTTGTCGGTTTTTGTAGCAAAAGAGGTAAAATTAGATCAGAGTGCGATTTCATGTGATGTTTCCAAGAGTCGCGGGAAACATGACCAGGATTGCAACTTCCGTTATCACCGCAAGAGCTTCTCGAGGGGTGCCTGGGGCCGCTTTTCTATACACCAAGACGAGATAACGGACTCATATTTTATCCGCAAATCCAGTCAGTTTCTGATGTTTTGCCATAACAAGATTTTCATCTTTATCTTGGCGACGATTTTCTTAGAATCTTTTTCCCATCGAGACTTGATATAGTACATCGGTGAATACAAAAGTGTACTTTGCTACTTGGGTGAAATCCAATATTCTTACTATTGACTTACGGAAATTCGAAATAGTTGTAATACTAGAAATATCCAAGTAACGAATAAAAATTACATTCAATTTTGAATTATAAACTGCATCAACTTTAATTAAATTTTTAATATTATTAATATTAAAACTAGTCTCCTCACAGAACAAATTTATGTAGCTTTTAATTCATATATATTCATATATATTTATGTGTCTGGTCTCGACAAGACTCATTTATTTAATTGCTTTTTACAATTTTAAAGACTCTCATCATTATAAATTATTTAACGCAAGAATTCGAAAAGGAGATAAATGAGAGAATATATTATAGGGTCGATGATCCCATTTTATAAAGTATTTTCTTATCGATGTTTGGTGTTCATTGATGATCGTTTTGAAGTGGTTGTTGAAAAATAAAAATATAATGTAGATGGTAATCACGCGATAGCACTTGGAAGTAAACAATTCGTCCATTAGCAGGACGCCCGTCCTGGTGAATTATCGGAAAAATGATCGTCTATCTGATAATGTCATACTAGAGTGGCATTTCTCACCCTCGGTCACTGGTTTGAATTTATTGGCCTGTAATGATTATCGTGGCTAACCAATCACGACAGAATGTCACTCGTTGGCATGTCACTGGGAAACGGCTAACATTGTTGCAATTTCAAACTTGGATATCCGGCATACAAATAAAATATATTCTGCTCATATAATATATTCGGCTCACAATTATCAATTTTATCAGATGAAATACCCTTAAATTTAATAATATTGTTATATAAATTGGAATATTATTATATATTTCTAGTCTGCTCAATTTTATTCCTGGTTTCCATTTTTATTACTAAAATCAACAGAGCTCAAATCGAACGCAAACTTTAACTATGTATATCTATATTCGAAAATTTACACTGTGAACTCTATTCGATACTTGTATATATACCCTAGGAGTATTGGTACTTCCAGTAAATCCTCGAGTACATTTGCGTACTTGAACACGTACTTTTACGTATGTCGTGGAAAGGCACAAGCTCAGCACAGGTTTGTAATTATTGACAGAAAATTAATGCATATTACACCACTCTCAGCACGTAACCACTCATTTTCTATCAAGTTTAATTCATTAGTAAAAAGAGTAAAGAAATCGGCACTATAATTCATTAGTAGCTTTTTATTAATTCAGATTGAGAGCAAATTCTAAGAATTTTAACTGAGATTTTAATCAAGAAGTCTCTAACTTCCAACCACAATGGAATGTTATTTTTCCACGAAATTCTCTTTTCCAAAAGTTTACTTTGGCAAAGGTTACTTAAAACGGAGAGTATATTACTCCTAATTTTAGCAAACACTGTACACGATGAAAAGTTTTGCAAATTATCGTATTCCATGAATATTCTCTTCCAACCCTTCTCATTCATACCCTACGCGTTGTACCTAAGGTTGTTATCCTATGTGCAAGCTTCTTCCCACCTAATATGTAAATTTTGCACCCTCACTGTTTTACCACTGCAGTTAGAATCACTTCTTGTAATAAGAGTTATTAACTGTTTTTTCTGCAATGGAAACAGTTGAGCAAAAGGTGTAGGATACGAAATGAGTTCTAAGATTTCACAAAATAAGTTTCGATTTCAGACCACTTTTAACTCATATCTTTCGTACCATTTTAAAATAATGAAGCCTAATCAAGGCTCGTTGCAATGATGAAAAACGGTGTTCATTAAGTCCTTCCTATATATACTCAGGATAGTACTATAATTACATCTAACCCACATGCATTAATTTTACTTAAAATTGAGGCGCTAATTGAAAACTGGTTAAGAGCTTTCGCAGCCCTATCATTTTTTTTAAATCTTTAGTAAAATAAACACACTCAATTGATAAATATTTTCTAAATATTGTAAGCTTGAGTATAGATGCATCATAAGTTTACACTTCAACTCTGATCTTCTATAATATTTCACTTTTTTAATAATTACAGTATGGTACCTTTTCACGATTTATCAAAACACGTCGAGCGTTCTAGTAAATGAACGATGCAATCTTTACTCGAAGCTACGTGCGGGATTTTTTGCAATCAACATTGTCACGATTTATACCCTCCCAACTTGAGGGATAACATCTCCATTGAAGTAATCGTAAAAAGTTGGCTTGGATAATTCCCTCGGCTTGTAGAAAAGAGCATATCGTGTTTACGAATTTATTCAGTAATTTCCTTTCTTACCACCGCACTTTACTTAAATGAAAATATATTTAATTCATGAATTAAATATATATAGTGAAATCATTCTTTGTCATCGAATTTTTATTAACATTTAATTAATTTATTTATTTTACTACTGATGACGAGTTTCACTTGGAGTTTCATACATTGAGTTAATTACTTTATGAATGAATAAGCTAGTTTATAATTCATTTAGTTCAATCAACTTTTTGTTTGGAAAACCTTCATTGAGTTGAAATTCTATTTCTTGCTCTGTAATTGCTTAATAAAACAAGAGACAGAAGGTAGAAATTAAATTATTGGATAATTTATTTCAATTAAAGTGGTATAGTTTGTAAACCAAACAACTTTTTTTCATTCAAGCTAATATACGTTGTGTCTTCTTGGTCAGTTTTAATACTTGATGATTATAAATAATGCTCAAAATTAAACAATATTGAAAACTTCACTTTGAATTTATATGATATTAAAATAACCACATAAGATAAATATTCGTCCTAAGAAGTTTATAGTTTCTTTCTTATCAATCCTGTTTGACAAAAAAACTTTGCCTCAAAAGTTATACTAGAGGTGGCAGAAAACATTTCCTTCTCTGGAGAGAAAATTGGAATGGAAATGGATCTAGATTGAAGAGGATGAGGGTGTTGAGTCAAAAAAGATATATCCGAGCAGCATCTGTCGAAGATTTTCCACTCGCCTATTTATGAAACACAGCTCAGTGCTATTTCACAGGCAATAAATTCCAAGCCAATGAACTGCACCAAATTGGGAATTCTAGAGATTTTTGGATATTTTCCAAAACTCTTTTAAGAAACTCGAATATAATTCTGAATATAAAATTTTCAAAATGTAAAACGTTTGAAGTAATGTGTCACTTTCAAAGAATCATCTGTTGTTTTATTACCTGTGGTTTTGCCTAGGTTATTAAATTTTCATAATATCTTTCTAGTCGATCCACTTACTCTCGACATTGTATTTTTTACGTTTTTTATTTGTTAAATATACAAAGAAAGCTGACACCTTAATTAAAAAACTCAATTAGCCACTGGATCTTAATTTTCAGTCCTCAATTATACACTAACACAGAGAAGTCTGTCATTAAGCAGCCACTGACACAATATGCGTTTACCGGAAAGGGTTTTCCTTTATTCTGGACAGGAAGTGCTGAACGATTTAAATTTATATGAACAAATAAAATGAAAAGGAGAGTTTAAGAAAGAAATTTAGAACTTATGTGTACTTCAACTCGCCACAACTTGTAATTAAAACTGAGCTTAAAACTGAGCTTAATACTGAAAGCTATAGTAGGAAAAGTTCTAAAAGGTGCACCGTACTTTTTTTATACAGTGACTCTCCTTTTAATTAAAAAAATCTAACGCTTTCTGTTATGGACGTTCCCTTTCAGGCTGAGAAGAGGAAATTACGCTTCGCAAGCGCGGAAGGCATAATTTCTTGAAAGACTGTTAGAAGTCAGCTTGTTATTATCTTGAGCGATTATTCCAGTGCTCAAATTGGCCTCGATCAGAGAACTTCTTGCGAAACTAGTCTTTAGCCCACTATTAACACAATCAGAAGTTCCTGCAATCAGTTCTTTGACCTTATTAAACGAAAGACAATTTATTAATTAACTTACATCTCATCAGTTATATTTGCATCTTATACTTGATATTAGTAATGGAATAATACTAAATTGTAGAAATAAAAAAGTAACATTCTTTTATAATGGTCCATTCGAATAATTGAGTTCGCATTATGAAATGAAAAATAAGGCACTAGACTCGTAAATTCATATAAAATTTCAAAGTTCACACGCCTATGTTAAAGGTTAATCTTTAATTTCAAGGGGATAGTACAGACAGATTTATTACAGTTTATAATACATGTATATATAAATTCTTCCCTAATATTCTGCTTTTTAAATGCCTTCTTCGTTCATAAAACACAGTGTTGCATGTAAACAATTTAATTAACCTTCTTTTTCAGACGAAAGTTTGTTTGCGAAAAACTTTTTTTTTAAAAAACCAATTACGAAGTTCCGTCCGAATTTTTTTTCCATGACATATAATTTTCAATTCCAGGAACGAGAATCTAGAAAAAGGTTTCTAATTAAAATTAAATGTTACTTGGATCCGAATTTCTAATTTTTGTATCTTTTATTGCATTTTAATCCTTTATATTCATTAATGTATTATATTTCTGTGCAGCGATGCACATTTTGCACTACGAAACAACTTGTATGCATTGTTAGTGCAATTATCATCGAGCAACGGTTGCGTGATAAATGGTTTGTTTTTTAGGCAAAAAATATTCGGTTCCACTGTTAAATGTACTCGCTATTTCTTTCTCCTAAAACGCCAACGCTTAAACTCTGTGCCTGGTATTTTATTTCTATCCTGTGATCCGTTGTTTGAAACGCGAAGGTGGTCGTAATTATCATTTAGTCACGCTTTTACGTACAAGCTCACGTTAATGTCTAAAGTCGGAAATTTCACTTTGCTGCGTGACGGAGACAAAGTCGTGAATTAATATTAATTATGCGCCACATTGGATATACTTAAGGTGGTGATTTCGCTGTAGAAACTTTGATGTAAGTTTCTTTATATGATAGCGATTATACAAAAGTTCCTGCCAACTTCAAACATGAAAATGAATTAATCTCACGATATTTTCAAACAAAAAACTTTAATTTTAAACTTTAAATTAAAAAAAAAACTTTACTTTTTTGATTTGCTTGTCTTTATTTCAATTGTATATCATTTCATGTTTCCATCAATCACAGTTGATTCAATTACATTTTTTCTCTGATGCAAATCATACTCATTAATGGAGAGTGAACATACCTCGAGTAAACCATTAATCTACGTTTATGTATGAATGTGACATTACATTTCACACTTTTCTAATGAGATAATATATGGATGTTACATGCGAGACTGGAAAAAGCACTGCAAAAATAATCGATATGATTCAATTATTTGTAGGCGTTATCTTCAAAGAATTACGAAAATTGTCAACGTTTTCAAATCATATAATATTCTACGTAGTAGAAAGTAAAATTCTTTTAAAAATTAACTGGGAATTCCAGAAAGTAAGATATAAAGATATAAAGATATGAATTCTACTTCAAACAGGTAAAGAGGTTGTCATTTTCTATTTAAATTGTCTGTATTGTATTCGCAGTAGATAAAAATTCTAGGCCAGCCAGTAGTATAATCTAGTTAAAGTTAGACATTATAGGCCGTAAGGTAAAACACCTGCTACCATAGTTCTCTTCTTCATATTCAATAAAAATCAAACGTTGTTAAAATTTTAAAGCTCTTTTTATTAAAGTCAACATTTCTCTTTCTCCTAGAAAATAAAAATAAATATTTTACAAATAAAAGTATAATCATTAAAATTCTTGGAAAAAACTCTCTCTTTAATGTATGCACATTAAAATCCTTTAATTATAAAAGAAAAGGAACTAAAGTTTCAGCATAAACTGAATGAAAGTTTTACCCTTTATACATTATACTTTTTAAACAGGAAAAATTTACATAAGTGACATTAAACAGTTGTTGAAGGTTAATTCTAAAATTGTTACTCTTGCTTTTGGTCACGGATCATTAAGTTTAACTTCTCAAAGAGAAGTGAGGTGGAGTGGCTTTTATTACGGTCCTGGGAAGGAAAAGGATTTGTGATTCCACATTCCACGTTCAGTGGAAGCTGTTCGGACGTGAGATTGAAAGGTCACAGTATTGCAGCTCTCCCGCAAGTCTATGGTATTATAAATCATCTACTGAAAGCTTCCGTGTCCAAATCGAATAGAGTGTTCTATAACATCTTGTGGGATTTATAAAAAAGATAATAAAAAAAACAACCATTGCCTTAGAAAAATCGATTGAGGTTTATAACCGCAAAAATAAATAATGTGTAATATAATGTAATCAATTTAAATTCAATATCAATTTACAAAACCGTCTAATGGTAGACTGTACTTTTTTTAAACGCAAGATTAAATTTTCATCAAGGGAAACTTCGTTAAAGTTAATCTACCACTTTCTTCAAGAATATACCATTTCCCAGTAATCTAAGGTACACGTTTATAAACCGAGTTTGGATTATGGGAGCTGGAAAATGCAGTCTTCGTTATTTACACTGCAGCTTCTGTGCACTTCTGCAACCCAGAAGGGAAGAATGTCTTCATCGATTATTCAGATACGATCCGCGGTTCCTTTCTGCTCGGCAGACGAAAATTTCTCGAATCTTGTGTACCATTACAATATTGCATCTTTCAAGCTTTCGTAGGAAAATTCTTTTTCCAAAGAGTAAAATCATTTGCATTTTATTAACTTATACTTTGAGCCAAGGGTAAATTTAAATAAAAATATAAATTTAAATATAAATTGCATTTATACGTACTTAATTTGACAATGTACATTAGATGTTGTTTATAATCTTTCAGGGAAATTCTTTTCTGCTTTTTCTCGGGTCCCAGTCATTTATATGTGCAATATTGTCTTTCTTTTTAAAATATAAGAATAAGAACCACACTCGAGCGAATTTTAAATGCAAAACTGACTTGTATAAACTCTTACACCTGGAATCTTCGTTCGTTATTTAAACATAGACTGGCTCTAAGTGCAAAGCTTAAGATGATGTCACATCGAATATTTATGAACCTCCTACCACAATTCTTAACACTGTTGACTCGACTAATAAAATATTTGTATAGTGCGTACCACATTAAATATTCTCTTTCAGCAATAAAAAGTCGAAAATTATGTTGTTAAGTATATACGTTGCTTACCATAAGAGTAAATTTACTTTCGCCAACTTTATGTAGGCAATCATAAATATTTTTAGCTAAAATTAAGCAATCTACTTCCATCTGTACGAAACGGAGGTAAATTACCATAGTTTTAGCCACAAATGTTTATTATTGCGAATATAAACTTGGCGAAACTAAATTTTCTCTTATGGTAATCACCGCATGCCCTTAACTTTACTCTAAACATTGCCAGTATGATAAAAATAAAAGTACTAGAGGTATCTTATCTTTTGAAGGATATAAATAGTAAACAATGACGTCACTTTCCTTCAGGTTCTTATTTCATAACTAAAGTCGTTCTTCTCCCTTTTGTTACTGCTTTTATACGAGAAAGAGGTTTTTAGAATTTTTTCAGGACCACTTAGGAGTAAAAAAGTTGAAACTAGCAGCGCTATTTGTCACAAAGTGAACGTGAAAAGCTTATGAAGACAGGAAACAAAGTAAAATTGATCAAAGGGACACTTTGAAAAGCTTAAACCAAACCACACTGTTCCAGTTTTACAATGGCAGAAAATCCGATTTAACTGGCGTTCAAGTCAAACGGCTTTTATCTTGCGTTGTGGTATTTTTCTTGGCTGGGTAGTGCAAAAGCTTTGGGACAATAGTATCGCAAACGGTATAAAAATAACTGTTTAAAAAATCTTTTCATCTCCTTTTTTCCCTTTTTCTCTGGAGGAGGAACGAGTACGATTAGGCTTTGTGTCGTTGAACAGCAACATTTAATGCAGAAGTCCTTAAAGAACGTATAATTCTCAGAATACCAACAACTTATCCAAGTACCCATAGCCGCGGTGCGGTGTTCCGTTTTTATCGTTTCTTTTATTGCATTTCATATCGCCTAAGCGTCAGTACTTTCATCAGAATCCTGAAAGGGCCCATCTGTCATAAGGGAAAATTTCAAATTTCAAACTACAACAATACTCGGTTGATTGCACACCTCGGGTTTTTTCTTCACTTTCAATCTTCTTCACTTTTGATCTTCTTCACTTTCGTCTCGTCAGATACAAATTGAGAACAAAAAACATAATTCCTAATAAAAATGCTTTACTTTTTGTAATGTGAAGTTTGCGAATTGTTCCTGATTTACATAAAAAGTTATCAGTTAGATCCATGAATTCGTTATTCAGATTGACGGATTATATGTATCAAAATACCATTATCTTTTTCTATACAAAGATATTTTAGTCTAGAAGAAAGTTCTTTTCCTTCATCCTATTTAAAAGATGTATGAATAATCTGCGTTTTCTCATTCAGTTATAAGCTTTTTGCATTATAAAAATTGAGCATGTTACTCCAGAGAACACGCTAAGCTGAAGCATTCTTTTCTACTTTTTCACCAAGTCTCAATGGGTTTACCACTCCTTTTATTAGCAGAAAAAATTTTTGCTTTCAAAGAGCTACGTTTTTGCATATTTAAAGGGGAAAATCTTTTAAAAAATAAAATTGCAAAAGGGAGCGGTGAAAAGAAATAAAAGGAATAAAAAATGTAATCAAAGAATGAATGTAGAATTGTAGAAGAAAACTATAAGAAATAAGTTACTAAAATATATGCAATCAAGTATGAAAATATGCACAATTATTTTGCACTTTGGAAATAATCTACATTTATAATTGAGCTTATCAGTTCCTTTTTATCCTCATATTTATTCAAAATTTCAGTAAATTATGCAGGTATATTACAATAATTTATAATAGTACTTTGAATAATTCATATCACGTGATATTAGGCGAGAATTCGGAGGCAAATAATCTGGAAATTATAGAATATTACGTACTTTAGAATCCCTTCAAATTAATTCGATTAACACTATTATAATCACGTATTTACCTCTGCTAAATAATCTCTCGGAATATAACATTGTCAACAGGCTATGGATAAAATATTTAGAAATCAATGAAATGAAAGAAGGTATAATTATAGACTTCTTATTTAATTTAACAGATTGCAATAAAGAGCAAAAACAGGTTTCAGAGAATATTTAAAAATGTCATGTATATAGCTGGTAAATAGCACCCTCAAGGGCGATAAACCACCCCTTATAGAACATGAAATATATTTTATGGTTCTCCTTACACCTCGTGCTAAGACTTTACACGAAAAGTTTTATTTATTATTCTTACATACCTCATTTTACTATATAAAATATTTGCATTGAACTATAAAGGTTTCGAAAATTCAGTTTTTAATAAATAAACGTCATAAATTCTTCTTGCCTATTTGAATTTGACCCCGAACTTCTTTTAGATATTTTTTAGGTGCTACTTTCAAATATTCTTTATCCAGTTGTCATTCCCATGTCTTTTATTGATCTAGGACTCTAAAATCACTAAAATCATGAATGTTCCCTGACGCAGCGTCAGCGCACTTTTTCACGTCGTTAAAGGATCGTTTTTCCTAGTTTTTCCAACATGGTACTAGTTTTAACAGGATATTCAGCTCTAGTGAGAAATTCAAACCCCTCATATTACTCCCACATCCCACAACTGACCCATTCTTCTGGCCATCCGCAGAATCCCTGTCATCTACGAAGTACATTCGGAATTACGACCATGTCGCACTGAAAATCGAAGGAAGTTACTTACTTCCTCGAGAATCACACGTCACGTACATTACGTGTCTTCGGAAAAAGCCCTGATGGATAGAGAAACACCCCTTGAACGAGGTGGAACACGCGTATGCTGCCGAAGCACGATTTTCCTCGACAGTATCCATGTACTTATACAGTGGTTTTACACGGAAATCTACACTGCGCATGGAGGTAAAAAAATGTACCTTCGAACAGCACAATTACTTACCTCAACCGCACCCGGGACAAAGCACCAGATATCTGAAACATAAAAGAGAAGGAATTTTATAAAGAAGATAAAAGTTTTTACATCATAGAGAAAAAACAATACTCCGACATAATTCAATTAAATCAAGACCTAAAACGTTTGAAATTTTCGACTACACGTGTATCTTGGTCACACACTCACACAAAAAGTTTTAAAAATCTTCAGAGAGTTTCAAGAGGTTTGATTTCTTAAAAACTTATTCAAAGCTTTTGAAATTTAAACCTCTGCAAGCAAATAGTGTTTCCCTTTCCAAACGAACATGCTCTCAAAACTTCGAAATTTAATACGATAAAGTTCGAGTCCTCCGAAGCTACTACTCACCAAACGACTTTGAACACTTCTCATAATTCTAGAGCTTTCGAATAAATTGGTAAATCTGCCAGCATTATATTTACGAATTAATTCTTACGAAATTTTTGATGACATTGTGAAATATGGGACTTGATTGATATATTACGAGACAAGAAAAAACGATCAGCTTCTTTAATTTGCCCATTTTCCTTTGAAGTATTGTCCCCTCATTGTTAGTATATATGAATCAATCGTCTTCTGCCAACACTCCATTCACGTTTCCTTCCCTATTTTTTCACACCAGCTTTCATGGTGTCTCGCACCTCAACTGCTGTGATTAATGATTCATAAATCAAATGCATTAATTCTAATCCATTTTCTTTCCCTTCTTTCTAATTAAAATGAAATGAGGGTTTTCAAATTAAGTTCACCTTAGGAGCGTTGAAATGTAGAGTACGATGTTTAATTAAAGAATATTGTAATTGAATATTTGATTCACAAGCGACAATCTATTTTTGAGATGAAATTCGAAAAAAGAAACAAGTTATGTTATTGGAACGCACAATACCTACATTGTATTCAATCAGATTAATATAACAATCGAAAAAATCTTTTGTCGTCGTATTTGATGGTTCTGCTTGGAAAAATCGGATTTCTGTAAGTGGAGCGGGTCGTGTAGATAGGGAACAATCATTGAGGCAGCTTGTGGGTGGTAAAAGTGTTGGGACATCAAACAGAACTAAAACCCGGTCGGAAACATTGATGTTTGTTCTTCCCCAGGAAGGCTGTTTGTACTCCAGATAGTAAAGTGGTCTATCAAAACATGAATCTACATATTTTTACGATTCCAGCTTCATATCTAAATTAGCTTCCTATATTTTCTGCAATTTCCTTCGAGTAAAAAATACCTTTACACGGAAATATAAAACTATATTAAATAAAATGCACTTAATAATGAAAATTTTGAAATTTGATTTAGAAAAATTATAAGTTACCTATTTCTTCAAAAGTGATGTGATTAGTTAATTGAAAATATTTAATTTAAATTGGAGATTACGAGTCAGATAATAAATAACGAATATTGCATTTCCAAGCCATATGGACATAATATAAAAACAGAACTAAAACATAAATAATTCCTGACTGTGAACATAAAAATATATTCCTTTTTAAAAAACTGGAAAAAGTCGAATATTAACCCGTCAATCTAGAATTAGTCTTACAACCGTGAATGCTATATTCGAAGTTTATTAGTTTATTTTTATATTCATATATGCAGGTATATTTGTAACTAGAATGAAATGTAATAAAAATATTTCGATATCGCAGATCCGGCATTTTTCAAATATTGAATTTCAGTGCTTCCTGTGAAGCTTTTCAAACTTTTTACACAACTTTCAACCTATAAACTCTCTAGGTTGCATTTTTTTGAAAATTTCTGCATCATTTAAATAAACTACTGTTTTTTTATATTTAAGTAATAAACTATTCACATTTGGAGTCAAGTTCTTGAAGTAATACTTAATATCAAGCTTGCTTCTCGTGATAGTTTGGTTCTAAAGTAATAAAAAGTAACAGCGACCTACGAACTTTTCAGAGGGTCGTTACTGATATGTATACGGTTGTTCGAAAAGTTTTATATTCGTGAGGAGGCTAAGTACATAGATATAACTTGTGCTCAAGGTGATGGATGTTCTAAAAAGATAACAACAAGCAGCTCACGAATTCTCGATAATAAAAGCTAAAGCTTCAGCTTCTCTTCTATCTGTCCTGAAAATTCTATTCCCATCGAAAATGAAAACAAACCAAGAAAAACTTTTTCCTTACTTTCAGAAAGTATTGACATGATGCATTCAGAATATTTTCCAGAAGAACTTGACATTTTTACCTTTAAGGTTGAATGTAATATCTCATTATAACTAGCTGAAATTTAAAAAATATCAATACCAATTTCGCAAAAACTAAATTCCTGAAATTGGCCCAATTATAGAAATTCAATCATGAGCACAATAATAAAAAACGATCCTAAAACAGAATATATAGCAAGATTAAATTGTTTTCCACCACAAAAGCGAATTAATTGTTGCTAGAAAGAGTAAAAAAGAATGTGTAATTTGAATTTTAATTAAAATGCTTCGTGGTTAGATTTAGTATTAACAGATACATCTGCTCTCACGTACCACAAAAGTGCTTGAAAACCTACGAGCTCGACGTCTGGCATTTGATGGCTCGAGTGGTAAAACTTTCGCGTGGGTGAGGTGAGTTCAGAGTCAGACGGACGAATAAATACCTACATTTGCAAAACTACCTTAACCCAAAGTCTCAAAGCCGCACTTCACTTTAAGCTTAAATTGATTTTCAAAAACATCATACAATTTTAACAAATGAGGAAACAATTAGAAAAAGTAGTAATGGATTTAAGCTAGAGGAGCCAGAAACTTCTCAAGTGCATTTAAGTGCATTTTAGGAAGAATTCAGTTCATTACAAATAAGAATTTTTCTACTTCTGATGATTTTTGTTTTGAAAATTTTTATTTTTTAAGAACTCTGAGAAGAAGTTCTTTGTTTCTTGATTATGAAATTTAAAAAAGTATAATCCAATGGTTTATTATTGAGATTTTTCTCTATAATCCATTGCGGTCTCGAGCGATCCTTAAATCAAAGTAGTAGAACTCCACGAACGGTCGGACACAAAAGGCCATTATCGTGCAGCGAGCATTCTTTGTACGAAACTAGGAGCAACGGCATGCACGTGCTTCCTTTTCCTTTTTATATTTCTATAATTCTTGTTTGAGTATCCCTGTCTATTCAATGGAGTCATAAAACTTACGTCCAGTCTCTCTCAAAAATTCAAAATAAACTTCTAAAGTTAAAAAAAACATTCAGTGTACAGAACCGACAAAAAGTACAGATAATTACTTAAAAAGTAATGGAAAGGGATCCGAGGCTGAATGAAACCACGAAGAAAAAGACAGTTGAATAATTGATTCGAGTTTCGAGACAGAGCTGTTTATAAACTTTTTTTTCTATTTCAGAAACTAAAGAATTTTTTAGAAAAAATTTGTATAATTTCTCTTAATAATAATTTAGAGACAAGTTATTTGAAATTTTCGATTATGTATAATAATTTTCAAATACGACCCGGATAATATAGTCATTAAAATGATATTATATGCATTCAGTTGACACTAAACAGCCATGTGACTTACGCAGACCCAATTTGTAAAGAGCTTACGTGTTTGGAACATTAATCAATGGATTCGCGGCCAATCTCTAGAGTATATTCTCCCTCTACATAATAATTTAAATTGCTAGTAATTTTCTCATACGTTGATGTATATTATAATATTTTTAGTGAAATCTTCTATCTGTAATGACAATTTGAAACAAATTCTGATTGGATATTGTATTAAGCTCGATTAATGTGATAAATTATCCAGAAATTTACATTTCGATAAATGCAAAAATTTATGTCTAATTAATCATTATGGAGAATAATCATTTATTATAATATAATAATTTAAACATAAAATGTAATGCGAAAATTCGATAAATTACAAACCACGCGAATATAAAAAGATTTTATATGTAAGTTTATTCGGTAGAGTTATTAAAACTTTTATCCTCGCTTTGTTAATTTAGAATAAAACCGTGTCACCAAAATTATGCACATTTGAATAGGAAACCTACTGACCTTTAGAATGAAAAAGAATAATTTCAAATAAATCTCCAAGGATTAACGAAATTTATTAAAATTTTATGAAAATTTCAAAAATGCGATTTTATCTAAAACGTACATAATACAGGTATATCCATAAAATATGTCATTTCAGGGAATTAAACGATTAAAAAAAAAACCGGTTTTACCAATAAAAATTTAAAATAAAAATGTGCAATTTATTACTCGAATTGAGAGATCATTAATTTATCTTTTACGTAGCAATTATTAAAAACCTTGGTTTAATTAACTTATAAACATTAAAGAGACACATTTTTCAAATGATATTAATTATCGATAATAATTAAGTTTATAATCTTCAAACCAAATACACAACTTAAAATCATAAAGCTTCAAAACATTACTGACCTAACTTCTCAATGTTTGTTTACACAATATAATCGAAAATAGTGGTAACTTGTTTACAAACTTGTATATGCCTTAAGATTAAAATTTACTATACTATATAAATAAATACATATAAGTATGTACTCATCAATCCTCAATCATCGATTCTCCAATTATCACACACAATCCAATATCTGAACACACCTCAAAGCCATAAACCGCAATAGATCTGATTCCAAGAAAAGCCTCTCTCTCCTTAGACAATTTATTGATGTCTAGCATCACGAATTCAGTCCCCCAAAAATTGGTCAACCCATCATCCAATATCGACAACCTTCCCAGAGAACCGGATTAGTAATCCAGTCTCGTTCGAATCGTACACAAACGAGCCAATATCCCCAGAATCAGTTGTGCCATGTGTAGTATGTACACCTCTCCTGCATGTTGCTTTTCGCTTCGTGTGTGAAATCTACAATATGTATGTATATATGTTCTATCCACAAATACACCTACACAGTAGTATACCCATAAAGGTGCAAGTACAATTCATACAGCAAGTATTCATCCTCAAAAGCTGAAAAATCTCTCAGACTAAGGACAAGAGGCTACGACTGTTGATGATACATGTCCATATATGTCTAAAGCTCAAGTGGTAAGGGTCTCACCTGGTCTGGCCGACCCAAGGTCAGGTTAGTAGGCTGCGAACACCGTGACTCCTTTTTTCCACCCTCCAGGCTTTTCGAATTGTAATCCACCCCACAGACACAGTATATGAAACACTGCAATCTATTTTCAAGCACTGAATTTGATATCCTGAAGGAGGACTCTCTACACCTTCGAGAGAGGAGTAAAAAAATCATAAGCAGCTTTTATCGGTGCCACCGCACTACAGGCCGACCCAGCCAGTTTGAGCTTTCGCGAGGAACTGGCGGGATTGTGCTTACACGCAGGCCAACCCCCACCTGAGCTTCTACTTCCTCTCATCCTCACTCACTCATTCTCTCTCTTTCTCTCTATTCCTCTCTGCCAGCTACCCCTCTGTCGAAAACAACCCCTTCTAGGTTTACACCCTCTTTCAGTGTATGTATCAATATATGCACATATACGTATGTATGTTCAGAGCATCCTACTTCTTCCTGTCTCTCCCTCTCATTCCCTCTCCTACCTTAACTTTTCCCCTCTTTCTCCTTGTCTTTCCCTGTCTCTCCCTGTTATTCCTCCCCACTCTCTATCTCTCTGTCCCTCTCTTACCCTCACTCTATCCAACCGAGTTGCTCTCTAACACCCATCCCTTTTCTCACCACCCACCCTCAACCCTCTTTTCACGGATCTTCTTTTTTTCGCTTTCCCACTATCCTTTTCCTCTCTCCCTCTCTCTCTCTCGCTCTCTCTCTCGCAGGGCCACCTTCTTTTCATCTTCGACACGGTTTCTTCTTCGCTTTCTTTTTCTACTCTTCTTCACCTCCAGGGCCGTCGTAGCGTTGAGAACGTCATCTATTTATTAAACAGCTTCCGAAAAATGATTATTTGAATTAATATACACCGATTGTATCAATATAGTTATCAGAATCAGGAAACTGTATTTTTAACTCAGGTTAATAATCGAGGATTGAAATACAAGCGGTTTTACTAGTAAAAATTGAAATAAAATAGACATGTTTAAATTATAAAGAGATGCTTCAATACTTTTTCTGGACTTATATCCCTTTTTCACATCCTTGAAACTTCCCTTTCAGTAAATATAGGAACAACTGCTTCATAAACTTTCATTTCACAAAATCTTATTAGTCCCTCCTCGTAAGCCAATAACCTGCGTGGAATTCAAGCAACGTTTTGTCTCCCCTTTTATTTTCCTTTTTACCGTCTCTCTCCTTCATTTCATCTTTTCCTCCTCTCTTCATTATTACTTTTTTCAGCTCAAGTTTATCCCATTTTTTATCTTTCCTCTTTTTTTTCTTTGCTCCATTTTTTGTCAACTTATCTATGTATATATGTATATGCTGGTGACTCTGAATCCCCTTTGCCATTTTTCTACTGCCCCTGCCGTATCCGCTCATCCACAATAGAAAGAATATCTCAGAGCAAAACTCGTATCCTGTGTATCCTCACATCGAAGATAATAGAGTGATAGAAATACAAAAATTCTTTCGGTCTCTGGAGGTTCTTTTATTGATCTTTTTGATCACTCAGCTTCGAAATGTTTACTTTACAAATTTAAGGCGTAGATATCCATAATTCAACTCGTATTTATTTTAGATAAATACATAAATATCATTAGTTTTTTAATTTCAGATTCAAGTTTAGCTTTTACCTTCCTGTAAGGCATGTTCTATTTACAGGAAAATGAATGTCAAACGAATTATGATTCTGTTACAGGCAGAAAAGCAAATTACACCCCTTAATTCATCAATTTCAGCAATTCGAAAACCTATTTTTAGGTTTCACTTCTCAATTCTTAAAAATGAGAGTAATTTATGTTTATGCTTTTTTAAGCACGACTGCACTATCTATAGTCACGTTATTGAGAACAAGGCTACCGAAAATTTAGGTTTACATATGCCTATTATGTATGTGCAAACATGCGAGACTTTCAGTTTAGGAATAAACGACTATTATCAAATAGAACGTGAAATTTATGTAAATAGGCACATGAATTTTAAATTAAGAAATTAAAAATTGAATATAGACATTTCATAGGAATGTGATATAAAATGTACAGTGACTTTTGAAAAGCAGAACTTTATATTTACTTTCGATACTTTAAATTTCAACACATGAGAATAATTTAACAATCTCTTTGATTATATACGCTGCAACAATGAATTTAATTCTCACCTCACGTTCAACTCATTTATTACATCGGATGGTGAAACAAGGTAAACAAAGTGATTTAATTTCACGTTTCTATTCTTTCAGTTTCTCGAGTTACTGTGGATTAACACCGAAAGCATTTCAAGTCTCGAAAGCTTTCCATTACCGTTTGCTCCATAAAAAACATGAAGAAAAGTAAATCACAAACCACGAAGAGGAATCTTCATAATCTAAGTAAATATTTGTTTTTCTAAAATTAAGTTATCTCGCAAAAAGTGTAAAATATATTGCAATATATTTTCTTCTTTAAAATGACGAAACCAAAAGTGAGAAAATACATGGATATGACCGTATAATTTATATAGGGGGATGTAACTTATATTCATCATGTTGCAGACATCGCCGGAGGGAGTTAGGTGTGAAGAATGCTTTAAAGTTTTTGTCACTCTAATGAAAACAAACATTTCTTCAAAAGTCTGTGAATTCTAGGTAAATTAAAAAGTAATAATTGATTTCCACTTTTTAAAAAACCAAGGAAATGATTGTACTTGTATTATTTAACATTAGGAATGGAGAAGGTACTGTGTTTATGTAATGAATAATGAATAATGATCAAGAAAGATGAGTCTGAAATGAACAGACGGTCTGTTTGCTTTTCCTTGTAAAAGAGACATTTAAAAATGACAAGAACACCGTTACTCTTCGATTACGACATGCTAATGAGGCGATAAACTTTGCATCCTTCTGCATTTTTGCAAATAAAGTCTCCACAATAATTGCGAAAGAAATTTGAATCCTATGGCTTTTGAATTTAGACAATATAAAAATACATTCATAATGTAATTCGAAACAAATTCTCGTTGTGAATAAATAAGTAAGAAAACTGTAGTGAACAATAAAAAGTATATAAATTCTTTTTCAGTATTTTAAAAATAACTTTATACAAAGAAACAATAAAAAAGTTTTTTACAGTCCATGGTGCATTTTATTATTCATGTGCATACTTGAAATTACCATATTGTGTCACAGAAAATGCAGTACTCCCAAACACGCAAAGTAAAAACACAAACAATATTCTTAATTTTGCAGAGTGAATAATCTGCTAACATAATATAATTAACCAATCTATGTTCATTTTCGACTGTCAAAAGTTATAAGGTAAGAAAATATGAAACCCTAGTAATTATTGTAATTCAAGTTTTCCTTCCATTTAATTCGATAAACTTTTGATGAGCACATATAAGACATTTATCGATAGGATGAAAAATATTTTCAGATGCTTTTCAGAAATACATTTTATCCTCTATACTTTGATATATCGACCATGCACAGAGGTGAAACTCAGTACCCATGAGTCTATATTCCCATCTGTCATCTCCAACCACAAGTATAATCTTACAACTACGTATTATATTTATAGCGTACGAAGAAGAATGTCATGAAAGAAATTGCTGAACAATAATTTAATCGATAAAGATGTATCTTCAATTAGAGAGCTTTCTTTATTATAATTTTACTTCCCATCGTCTCATATTATAAGATATATACAGTTTTAATATAATTTTAATTTAATCTAATATGTAAAATATATCTCCAGTTTCAGTCAACTCTGCTGCTCTGGAAACCAACTCTATATTGAATTACAACTGTCAGAACTGTATCGCATTGAGCAACACAAAATTATATCTCCAGTCCATTTCTCTGTTAATTATTACATATACTAATAATGAATATCTATACAATTTCGATCTAATTGTAAAGGAATACAAATTTCGAGAGACTATCCAAAGCTACTTTATCCCAAAACTAAACTCGCTAGAGTTTCGCGAATTTGGATCAAAATCGATAGACTTGCACTTCTAATTCTAAAAATGGATCACCCAAAAACAATCTCATAGAGGTATAAGTTAGAAAAGGTTTATTTTTTACGATAGCTTATCTGATCCTTGTGAATTTTTCGGTAGTTTATCTGATGCTTGTATATGAGTGCACGTAGATAAATATATAGGTATATAGAACATGTATATGGCTTATAGCAGCCAGCAGCAACTTCATTCCTCGCGAATCGATAAGCGACGACCACCACGCAACAATTCCAACCCTCTTACTCCCCCCCCATTCTTGTCCTACAGTACTATCACCAGAACGAATAGTTCGCGTACGTTGTACAATCTCCCACCCCTCCAACCCACTCACTCAACAACCCCCAACTTTTTCAGCTCTGCGTCTTGAACCCTCCACCACTTTCCACGCAACCCCCAACGACCTACGTTGGGGAAAACTCCTGTCCAGGGTTTTCTCGTACCGTGACGCGTCATTCACGTGGGGTCATGTAGACGTCACGCACACGTAACGTCATAAACGTAAACGTAATTCAGCAGCACGCGCGCCTACGACAAACTCCTTTAAAGTTTTATATATCACCTTCAACTCTCTTTAAAAAAAACTCTTGAGATTATTAGCCAGTTGAAAAAAAAACATAATTATGGGAAAATTCTTTCAGAAGTCAGTGAAAATTTACATATAGCTGGAAATAATTTGTACTGGTCCCAATTTCCTGATTCAAATGTAATTTGCGGTTTTGATTTGTGATCATTTCGAAATAAATGCAAGAATGTTTTAAAAATGGGAATAATATTTTGTACCAAAATCATTAGGAATTGAAATAGATTAAATTAAATTGCATTATCATTGATAAAACTGAATTTAGTCCATTAGAGGCAATAGTGAATGGACGAGTGTAAAGGAAATGAATGGCACTTTGCCAATAGCAAAATGTAAATGGACTTTTAGTGGGAATATTTGCTTAGGAAAGGTATGCAAAGCATTAGATCACACCTAATTCAATTATAATATACATGCATATTTATGGACTAATTTCTATTAATCCAATTAATCGTGATTAATTCGACAGTATAATTTATTTATCGCAAACTATATTTTTATTAGGGGCCATTCATACATTACGCGTTGATTAGGCGACATATTTTTTTAGGGGAAGAAAAGCCTTTTTTTAAAGTGGTGAAAAACTACAAAAAAAATAGGAAAAGCGCCTTACATGAAGAATTAAGGAAGTATAAAATAAATCTGTAATTGACTGTAATATGATTGATTGTTTTTTTGTAAATATGGTAATCATGTACCATAAGAGTGACTTCAGTTTCGCAAAATTTACGTCCCTAAAAATAAATATTTTTCGCTCCTATGATAATTACCATATGCCCGTAATGCGTTTTTTGAAATTCTTTATTCTTTCCTGTAGGCAACTTTACTTAAGGTAACTTACCGACAGTTACCTACTTCACTCTGTGATTCGTCGGAAAATCAATCTGCAATACCAGAGCTTTCTTGCATTTTAGTTCGCGAAAATCTATTGCGGAAAATTTGCGAAAATCGAATACAGGGCTCTCCCACCACAATTTTTAAATTTTGTAGCTCAAAAACTGTTAAGATTCTAAAATGAAGAGTTGAAAATCTAACAACAAAGTTGAATCCATTCTTTTCACGTAAAAATTAATAAATTAAGATAATTTTTCATTCTATACCCATAATATCATTCTAAAAATGTAAAAGCTAGATGTAAATAAAAGCAAAAGTATTTAATGATAAAAAATTTCTATATTTGATAACATAATTGATAATAATAAGGAGGCTCAGAAACGAACAAGTTCTCGAATCCAAAAAATGTTTAAGAACATTATGTCTAAGAAGTCTTCAACTTTAAGTTCTAATCAAAGTTGCACTCAAGGGTTTTGTAGCTAAGCGAAATTCGTTTGAAGTGGTCTTCATGGTGCAATATTCCCTGCAGCCCGAAGTTTCTAATTATAAACTTCATGGGACTTTGATGACTGTATGACCCTTGACGAATATCGATGCCATTATATGACGCGAGTAACACACCTCATATACGTACTCATACATATTACGTCTAGACTAGATGAAGGATATGACGTGATAGACATGATATATGCAACTTGGCGGGGTGCGTAGCTACTGAAAAACCAATATGCTTTGTGCTTCGGCCGCTATTAAAAGGTCGAGAGTTTACCGCTGATATTTTCGACTCGTAATTATTGGAATCGTCCTGCGAGTTGGTGGATAGTAGTAATCATCTGCTGCAGGACTCTTCTCTAAAGAGTCCTTGAGGAGCAAAAAATGCTGGGATACCCTAGGCTCTTGGGTTCTTTCAACGAATTCATTAAAAATCCACCCCATTTAAAAAACGATCGAAAGTTCTATTCCATAATGGTCTGAATCTGAATTCCTTTTTCATTCATTACATTTAATTCCAATTCTATCCCTGCAGTTACATCATTTAATAAGATGTTTGTAGACAACTTTTACTACAGCTTTCAAAATAAGGAAAAAGGAAACTCTTTGATCACTATTTTTAAAGATTCCTCCCTTTTTCTCTGTGGATCTGCGTTCTTTGTTTCCTCTGATAATAAGAGGAAGAAGATCTTATATTAATAAGTTTCAGGTAGTTTTATAAAGAGAAAATCCATAGAGCATAACGAGCTGTTATACACATATATCTATGTATTTTACTCTCAGGTTGCTGTAATTAGAAATGTTTCTTAATTGAATGTCTTGGGAAAGTGTGAAAAGTAACTTTTGCTCTAGGGATTCTTCTTTTTTAAGCGACTGATGCGCAGTTTTATTGAGTTTAATTACTTCTTTCAGAATTATATCTAGAGATTGCAGGCATAGAGTAAAATTGAGAAGAGCATTTTCAATGTCCGTAGTATGAAAAAGTCTAATAAAGTCTATTTGAATACACGAAGAAAGGCGTGATAATTTTTATACAGAGATATTCGAATCAACATAAAAAAGTTCTTCAATCTTGAATTAATATTTCCTCATTGATTCCGTATGAAAGAAATTTAAACTATCTTTAATTTACCTTAGAGTGTCAATTTGACACTCTAGGGACTGATTAAGATGGCGAAATGAGGAACTGATGAGGGTTAAAGTATTTTCCTCTATAATAGGTATATATTATATACCTTGTCTAATTATAATAATGCGAGATTAATTTTATGACCACTTATCTTATCTGCTATATATAATCCCAGAATAAGGAAATTTGAGCACGATATAATAAAGTTATATCATGTCACATGAATATCCTTGCTTAACACGTGAATATTGCTTCGATGGATATTCATGGAGAACACCAATACAATGCCGTTTATCTAAGGTACAAGGGTGCTAAGCTTAGGGTACTCTAATGTAATAGCATCAATCAACTAAAGGGTTCTCAATATTTGCATAGGATCAACATTGCCAATATACAACGTTATGTTTGTCAATTCTATGAAATTAGAATACTCTAAACAAGTCTTTCAATAATAATACTTTCAATTTAATAATAATAATTTGAAAGTGTAAATTACAATACATTACGATTCGAAAATAAACGTAATGTATATCTTACAGTTACATTATAGATGCAAAGAGATTTAATTTAATGAAAACATTGATTATTGTTATAAGATGATCTTATCCAAAATGCATGTTTCGTATACATATATCGAGCTGCATAGGATGAACGTAATTTTCCAGGGAACTAATACATGAGAGTTAGTAGACAGGCTTTGTTGTAGGTCACGACATAATCCGATCATCCGATTTCGTGAGCATTAATTCGCATACGAGCTGAACCGAAAGCTGCACCTCGCACTTCACATCGAATAACGTCGTGCATGCATTGTTGGTAACTGAGCTTCCTTGGACAGTAGCCTCACAGTCCAATCTGGTTAATGGATTGGCGTAAAGTGCCATTTTCTTAATGGTCAGATATTTTATTTCCTTTAAAATATTTTCACACCATTATCCCATATAAACATGTATAAGTATAAATAAAATAGTAAAGGAAGGTCTATTTTATTTCGCCTTTATAATATACTGAAATAAAAGTTGAACTTCCATTTAGTCTGAGTGAGATTAATATATATAATTTAAAGTTTTTATATTGAAGTGACGTCAATATATTATCCAAGTGGGTTGGGGGGGAGTGGCTGAAAATGTTGATGCTTGATAGTCGTAAGAGTGTTCACTGCTACAACTCGTCTGCTTATTACGTCACAGTAGTGAACATAGTTACTAATTAGTTACATTCAAAGAGCAACGCCGTGAGGACTCAGCGAGGCTTGGAGGTGGGGAAACTCAGTCGTAGAATTAAAATTTGTTTTCCTGACACAGAGAGACGGAGAGCAACTCATTTCCCATAGGTTACTGCAGAAAACATTCGCAATACTCTCTCCCCGGCAAAAAAAAAACAAACAAAAAAAACAAAGATACCCTAGAAACACCCGTTCGGTCTATTATATTTATTCCTCCACATTCTTCGTTTGTTTCGTGGTTTGTCCTTCCATTATAGAATTTTTTTCTCTAAATTATCTCTTACATTGTCATAGCATTATTTGACTATTTCAAATATATTTTCCTGGAAGTATATAAAGTTTTCTGTTTAATTTTCCTGAAATGTGCTTAATTAGTACACTGCAGTTTTATTTCAAAAAATGTACACATAAAAGCGATGTTTTATTATCTCGTATCGGTTAAAATTTGAATTTAGATATAATTATTGAATGGCTATAATCATGAGCACAAAGAGAATAGAATTGAAAACTGGATATTTGCGAAAAGTGACGGCAGATAATGAAATAATAAGCGCTGACTCAATAATTAATATCTATCTCAATCGGCTTTCCATCTGCCAGTAGTTAACTTCTGCAGAGAGGATTATAAAATCAAACTAGGAAATATTACGATACGTATGTATCATTTAGTACAAAAGCGAAGATAATCTTTGAGAGTAATTATAAAATCGATGATTAATTTCGATAAAAGCAAATAGCTTAACTTATTAGAATCTCAACTTGGAGGTAAAGTAAACAAAACTGAAATATGAAAACTCATTATATTATACTCGAAATTCGGTGAAACTTAATGAAAATTATCATCAGGAATCTTATACTTTCAGAGAATCTTCTTCAACTAATATCTTTCTTGCTTGCAAGAGAGTATGAAGCAAACTCATCAAAGACCTTATTCAAAGTAGCTTGACCAAACAAGAACTTTTATTAGCTTACGGAGATTAGATAAGTTTCGGAAAGCTTTTACTGACGCTTAAAACGAAGAGCGTGTAATATTGATTGGCAAGTTTCCGACGAATTTAATTTAATTATTAGGGCATGTGTTGTTTTCTTTTCGATAATTTATTATAATTCATAATTTCGAAGAAGTTTTTTTATTTAGATCAGAACCTGTCTCAAATTCATGCAATATCAATTTCCCTATTCCACGTGATACGAGACCATCAATATCGAAAAGAAGTGTCGGGATTTGGTTCGAGATCGACGAGGTACGCTCTCGAGGGATTTTGAATTTCTTTGAATAGGATCTGGAGGCGGTCAAAGATCTACTATATAAATGTAGATATGGACTTGCGGATTAGAGTTTGGGAGTTACGCTATCACCTTTAACGATCAAGTCGTCGAAGGCACTTAAAAGATTCCTAGCTCTGAACGCCTTGGGGCTACTTGGAACCGCTTTCTCAACCGGAAGCTTCATCGATCTGCTGATTCGTTCTTCTCTCGTTACGTCGCTGAAATGTTCCGATCGTAATATTCTCCTATACGCCCAGATCTGACGACTGCCTCTTAATTTTTAAGATAGGATTAAACTGGAAAGATGGTCAGTTTGTAGATTTCAAGTCGAGACACGAAATTCATTGATTATACTCCAAGTTCTGAATATATCTAATTTACACCTCGCGTTACTATTAAATTTATAAAGTAGTAAAACTTCATTTTTGAATTCGATGTAAAAATAATCCGTAATATATTTTATATTATATAGAATATCGTATACTCTTCAGGATTAAAAAAAATCTAGATGTTCTCGAACGCACCTGTCTGTATTTAAATGTTAAAAGCCACACCCATTTATAGAAAGCATCTCTGGGAAATCCTGTCTGCAACACATACATTGCGTAAAATACCACAAATACTCACACCGAACAGTTCTTCATATGCACCGAACGAAAGGAGGATAATAAAAATATTCAGGGAGTCTGTGGTTAGCGAAAGAAATATCAACGAAACTGGATCCCAGGGCGAGGAATCGAGGCCCTAATAAAAGAATACAGATATCTACTTTCTGTGAAAGTAGTTACACGAGTAATTAAAAAATATAACTAAAATTGCAATGAGTAAAATACTTTTACATCAAAGAGTATTAAAAAGGGTTATTTAATGCAATTTCAACTTCCAACTGTTTTCAACGCTATTCAGTGGGGAATGTGCAGGAACTTGCTTTAATGAAAAGGTCTCTTTAAAAAAAATATTCAGGATATAGTGCAGTTTCGCGTATGCCCCGTGAGATTACATTGTGCATGACGAGAGATTTTTCATGAAAATTACAAATCGATCGACCTGCGCAGAGGACCAACAATTTAATCGACGTGCAGCGTGTGATAGAATAATAATGACACGATCTATGCGAGGTGATGAGTTCGCGTCGAGGAAAATACGAGTGCCAGCAGCAATAAGAGTAGAAACATTTCTTTTTCTCTTTCTGTATCCTTCTTTGTACGCTTTCCCTCATTTTTTCCCTGAATCCCATCGTTTTCCTGCTTTTCTCGCGCTTGCGTGGGCGCCATGTTCTAAGGCAAAAGGAGGGCCTCATTAACGCATAAAGGGACGCGTTACTCGTACCCTTAATGGGAAATGTGAAGGAACCACCGAGTTTCTCTCTTTCTCGTAACTCTCCATGCAATCCTCATCTTTCTTTTCTTCGCAAAACAAGATGATTCATTGTTCTGGTGCACTGGCACGAATGTTACGAGAACGTTGAATTTCTCTAGTTGTTCTCTCTGCCTCCGACAACAACTATAAGACCACAAAAATCCGTCTATAGAGGAGGCACTCTATTCTTAAAGGAATCAACATGGAGGAGATTGGAAAAAATCGATTCAAATTCTTTTAAGTATTATTTGAATATAATACATGGATGAAGAGAAATTGAAATGATAAAACACGCCATCATATAGTTTTTTTTATGGGAATCCAGCATTTATCGTACCTGTTACAACTATTGCATTCGACCGACTCCTCAGTTGTTTAATGACTCAACATTGCACACTTACTCCCTTTTATTGTGAAATTCCAAGATTTTCTTAATTATCATGGAATTCACTTACACGTAATATCTTTCATGCACCTGTGATTCTGTACTCTCAAATGTATCCATCTGCACATATATATATATATATATATATATATAT
>UCOK01000048.1:19252-48960 GCA_900474325.1 Synergus umbraculus | reverse complement strand
ATTTAAAGGATTTCATGGAATTTGATAAGATTTCTATGTAATATTTTTAAGGGATATAAAAGATATAAAGAGATTTTAAATGTTACCGTCAAATTTCAAGATTTTAAGAGATTTTAAAGTTTGTCAATGGAATTTCAAAAGGTTTCTAGGAATTTTTAGAGATTTTCATGAATTTTAATGTAGATTTCAGAAGATTTATGAGTTTGAAAATTTTTGTGGAATTTTTAAGGATTTCATGGAATTTGAAGATATTTCCAATACTTTTAATGGATTGTAAAGGATATAAAAGAGATTTGAATTGTCATCATTGAATTTAAAAGAATCTCAAGAAGTTTCTGAAAATTGTAAGAGATTTTCTCGAATTTTAAGCGATTTTCACGAAGTTTAATATAGATTTTAAGAGATTAGAGAAATAAAATATAATAAACTATAAAATATTGAAAAAGAACGTAAATGGGCGCGCGTTCGTTCTTTTAAAATATATAATCCAAATATTCTAACATCCAATATTTTAATCTCTGGATATTAAGTTTTAATATCAAGATATTATATCTAAATATCTAGATAGTCGTCCCATAGTTAAATAGCTAGATATTACTTTTTAATATCCATTTTTCTCCGTGTAGAATTAGAAACCAAAGGAGAGCCTTTGCTTTTTAAATTATCGGTTTTATTTTTAAATATCCTCTCTAAATCTGAACCAGCGAAAACCATACCAAATCACTGAAATTCGCTGATGAATCAGTGAATATCACGCCCTCTATGAAAGCAATTCCGTTGATTCATCAGCGAATTTCACTGATTTGGTATGGGTTTCGCTGATTCAGATTTAAAGAGTCAGTTTTATTTAGAAATGTCGGTTCTATTTAGAAATTTCCGTTTGATTATTCTATTCTTTCCTAAAAAGAAGACGCACATCTAAGATTAAGTATTAAAATGAAAATGATTGACTTTAAAGAATCTTCATCCCATCTTTCGGAAAACTTGAAAGACCAGCTATGCTAATTATAGAACTTTCACCTGACATGAACAGAAATTTCTACCTCAATTATTGAATTTTCAGATACGACGCAGCTCGTGTGATGTATGGTTTGACGAATTGTGTGAGATGCAGATGTGGAGAGGACCTTTCTCTGGTCTCAGCTGATCAATTCGGAAGTTACATCGAGATTCCTGGAGGCAATGTGAGAGTACCACTTGGATATGTAGGAGTTTTAGCACCACTACTAAGAGATATACCCAATTGTTCTATAAAATATTGCAAACCCGTAAGCTGTGTCAGATGGGGAACTGTGAGTGACTCTTGTCCAAGGGCAGTTGTCAAATGTTGTGATGGGGAAGAGTATCCAGCTGATTATGTCATTAATACAATGTCTCTTGGAGTTTTGAAGCATCAGCATGACAAGCTGTTTTGTCCAGCTCTTCCAGCTGAAAAGGTGGAAGCGATTTGTAAACTGGGGTATGGATATGTTAACAAAATCTTTCTGGAGTATAGAAGGCCTTTCTGGGTTTGGAGAGAAGGTGGAATTAGACTTGCATGGTCTGCTGATGAACTGAATGATAGGTGTGATTGGGTGAAAGGTAGGCCACTGAATTCTATTTTTGAAGGAAATTCTATGACAAAGAATTATTTTGAATAGAATTATTTTAATTAATATTGTGTTTTGATATTAAAGGTATATGCAACATAGAGGAACTACCAAATTCTCAGCATGTGCTCTGTGCTTGGATTAGTGGTCGAGAAGCAGCAGACATGGAATTATGTTCAGATGAGGAAGTTGCCGATTCGATAACTAAAGTTTTGAGACAATTTACAGGTGATCCTACACTACCTTATCCGACAAATATTCTTCGTAGCAAATGGTGCTTGGATCAGCATTTTGCTGGATCTTATAGCTACATGGCTATGGAGAGCACAGTAGGTCATCAATGTGATTTAGCCAGTCCTCTGCCAGGTACATTTGATCATTAATTTATTTAATTACTTCTAATTAATTTATTTAGCTAGTTTTCTTAAAGAGTCGGAAACGGGGGTGAAAAATATAACAATTGACAAAATTATCGTTTTACAGGAAGTTGTGAGCCTATGGCTCCGATTTTACTATTCGCAGGAGAAGCAACAATTCCAGGACACTTTAGTACAGTTCATGGTGCAAGATTAAGTGGGATTCGTGAGGCAGAGAGAATAATACAATTAACAAAACGATATGGTGGTCCACCCAAAACTCCACCTGATGATAAAAAATCGTCTTGTCCTTGATTTGTGCAGTAAAAAAAAATTAATTGTAATAAAGTAGTCGAGTAAGAAAAGAGAGAAGATAACACCTCTCTGTAAATTAATTGTATTATTTTATTAGCGTCGACAACAAATTTTGTGAATCTAAATTTATACGAATTTTATTTAGAATATAAAGTTACTAAAAGAATATTTTCCTGGACTTTTTAGTTTTATTTACACAGAATTTTCTTTTTGCATTTGTAAATATTTTGTCTAAAAAATATTTGAGCTACTTTTGTATTTGTTAGATATGTAAATACGTATGATGAACTTCGTTATAAATAATAGTAGTAATAATAGTAGTAATGATAGTACATGTACTATTAAATGAATTATTATTTTAACATAGAAATAACTTAACATCTTTTCGGAAGCTTTTTTCGTTTTAGTTTTTCGTGCAGTTTCACTGCGATTGGTAGACTCTCCTGCTCTGATGGTGGATTCTCGCAAATTTGTATTTTCACAGCAAGTGATTTCATTTGAAGAATTTCTGTTGCCTGTTGACTAATTTCATTCCAGGCGAAATGAATGTCTTCCTCTCGAGAAAATTCACTGCAAACGACGAATCTTACTACCATGGATTTGTTTTTGGTAGCAGCAGTTACATAAATATTTCTCCTTGCAGTTAGCCGATCAAACAGTTGTCTGGTAAATGAGTTATCACCCTAAAAAAGAGGTAATTATTATTACAATTAATATTTCGATTGTTTTAATATTTAATATTTAAATTAATTTTCAAATGAAATTATTTTGACCCAATTCACCTTCATTCTGAAGCAGCAAATAGCCATGACAGCTTCACTCACGATTTCGAATCTGTCATCTGATCTGACAAGTCCCTCAAATAATTGAGCCAATTTTACTGAATAGCGAATATATTTCTGAAGTCCTTCCACTCCATATAATCGTAATACAAACCATAATTTCAATGAACGAAAACGACGAGAGAGTGGAATCTGCCAATGCTATTGGAAAAAAATGTTTTTTTTAATCAATTATTCTATTATATTTGAAATATAAAGAAATACTTTTAATTTAATGTTATGCAATGTTACCCTATAGTCTGGAGCCAAGCCTTCATTATCATGGGCCAAATAAATTCTATCGACATTGAAAGCATTTGTGAGCCAGTTTGCATCTTTAATCCTAGATAAATGATTATTAATTCATTAATAAGTGTACAATAATAAAAATTAAGTAATATATTATATTAGATAATTATTTATGTTAATTATATTTTAGGTAACTCACCATAGAGCTGAGCAATCAAAATTAACAAGTAGCCACTTGTGAGGATTAAAATCGAAGGAATCAGCATATTGCACACCAGACATTAAATATCGAAATTCGGGGCAAACGAACGCTGCACCTATAAATTTGATTAGAAGAGTCAGTATTATCTATTATTATAAAATATTCTTATTACATTAAAGTAATAAACAAATGACCTGCATAAGCTGCATCAATATGAAGCCATAAGTGATTTTCATTACAAATCGGGCCAATTTCATCCAAATTATCAAAAGCACAAGTGCCAGTCGTTCCTAAAGTCGCAACTACATAACAAGGAATGAGTCCAGCTGCTACATCTTCTTCAATGGCTTTTAATAAAGTTTCCCCTCGCAAACTACATTTTTCATCAGATGGTAGTAATCTCATAGTCATTGCTCCTAAAAGTCCACTTTTTTCTACTGAAGAATTTGACTGATCTAGAAAACGAATACAGTTTGGAACAGAAAATTATAATCAACAATTTCTTTTTATAATTCTTTCCAGTTTTCTGAAAAAGCATATTTGGAAGAGAATAACGTGATATTCTTACCAGAAGTGTAAGCTACCAATTTGGACCTTATTAATCCTTCATCCAAATCAGGATGTAAGCTTTTTAAACGTCGAACTGTACGTTCTCTTGCAGCCAATAATACAACGAATATCGTTTCACTGCCAGTTGTCTACAAACATTTTTAATATGATCAAATTTTTAAATTGTCTTCCAATATTAAAGTTAATTTATTATAAATCATTTATCATTAATCCATTTATCATTAATTCATTTATCATTATACCTGAATAACTCCACCTCCTGGACCTTCACTACAATTTAGAAATTCCTTCGGCAAGTTTAATAATTTCCCTAACCAGTTCATAGTAATCACTTCAAGTTCTGTACAAGCTGGTGCACTCATCCAGGAAAATCCAATGCATCCAATTCCAGCACTTAACATTTCACCAACTATCGAAGGATATGAACTTCCGGCAGGATAAAAGGCATGAAATTGTGGGGAATGCCAATGTGTCATCTATTTTGGATAAAAAGGTAAATTTAATGTATAAACATAACTCGAAATTACTTAGTATTTTATTTAAGGGATTAATACTTTAATTAATTAATTTTTTAATTACCCCTGGCATAATAACTCTCTCCACATCCCGGAGAACATCTTGCCAAGATTCGGCTTTATCAGGAGCTTCTTCGGGTACCAAACGACTAAGATATCCTGGCTTTACATTTGGGAGGACGTTTCTCTCTCTCAGTGTCTCATTATAATTAATTATGTAATCTATCACAGCTCTGCCAAAGTCACGAAATCCTTGCTCATCCATTTTTAAAAAATATGAAGTACCTTAAAGATTCTAAAAAAAATAATGATATTATACACTACTCACAAAAATTAAAGGATATAAAAAAAGTTCCAAATTTTTGGGTGATTTTCAACATGGGATAACTCGGAGAAAAATGGTCGTACAGAAAATATAAAAAAAGCAAATTGTAGCTATATTTAAAGTTATACCAAGTTTTCCAAATATCCTTAAATTTGTAAATTTTCAACTTTTTTTCAGTCAACATTATCACTTCGAAAAAATTTTCTTTTATCAATAGCCACTGATTTTATGTCATAGGCTCATGTCATTGGCTCAAATTAAACCTCATTAAATTCTCTAAAAGAGATTTTTAGTCACATGACAAAAAATTTTTTTGAAGCCCACAGACCATTTTAAAGACGAGCAAAAATTTGGATAAATTGTGTTTCCTTAGTTTTTCGATGATTACTAAAAAACCGCGAGCGTTAAAAAATTTTACAGTCCAGATCTGAAAAGTAGACACCTAGAGCTGCAATTTACTTTTTTTTTATTTTCTGTACGACCATTTTTTTCCAAGTTATCCCCTGTTGAAAATCACCCAAAAATTTGGAACTCTTTTTATATCCTTTAATTTTTGTGAATAGTGTAATTGGATATAATTACTTATGCTTTAAAGTAAGAAAAACAACAATTCCGGTTCAGAGATTAATAATAATTTACTAATTTTATAATAAACTAAATTCCGAAATAAGAATCACTTTTTGGTATTGTTAAGTGAAGCATATATATATATATATATATATATAATAATTTTAGAGAACTCGTTAAAGTAAACAATTATTACTCACCTCAAAAATCAACGACAGCTATCTTGCAATTGACTGAAAATTTGCATTGATTGCCACTTTTGTATACATTTTAATCCAGATTCAAGATTTTTATCCAGACCAGCTTTCTTTCACCATAAAAAACTCTCTAGCACTTTTTTTATTCTTCGGACACTAAACTCTCCTAATCAAGGGTCGAATAGATATCGACTGACAAATATATAGAGTCAATGACACCTTAGAAGCTTCTATTTAAGGAATATGTATTACTAACAAAATGAGATATGCATCTTATCTTGCCTTTATCATCCCAAAATCCACTACACTTCCCTCTCTAAAAAAATGATTATAGTTCGTAAAATACAGTTTTTAATTTAACACAGTTTAATAATTCCGATTAATAATTCACTATTTTCTTCTGCAGCGTTCCAGTCATAAATTACTTATGCTGTGAGAGGCTTTTTGGATCATTCTTGTTATATATACTGGAGAACGAAGGATTTCACTATTTGCGAGAAAGTATGCATGACAACGCGAAAATCGGACTCAATCAAAGGTTTATTTTCAGTGAAGATGATAGAAGATCTGGACACTGGTCGATGGTCCAGACGACTGAAGAGACACTCAAAAATCTGAATATGATTACAATTTCCGACTCGAAACTTTCTTTCTTTCTTTCGAGGTAGGGGTTCACTTAATAAAATTTAAGTACATATAATCAGAGAGGCTGGCCCCTATCAAAGAATGCGCCAAAAAAGTCGAAAGTAAATGAAAGTCAGGAAATCTCCTAAATTATATGTCATTAGGTCATTACTTTCGAAAGTAGTAAGTTCGACTCATTAATTACAGAAGTGCCGATAGAACTGAAAAAATTTACTTTCGTACTTATGTATTTTACATACATGTTTTATGTGTTCCACACCTATGATTTTACTGTGTATTATTCAAACGTTTCCTAAGTAAGAACATTAAAAATTCGGAACAATTTTGGGCCGACTTTCTAATTGATTAATTAACATTCTTCATCAACGGCTGATGTAACTTTCAGGAAGCTTTACAGATATTTAATAATGATTATATCATCAATCAATCTAAGAAGTGAACATGTTATTCGACGGGAGATTATTTTAGTCTAGAAATTCCAATAATGTATCTCCTTCTCGTGGATAAGACACGTGGTGTGTGTATAAGATAAAAGTTGATGATACTCTAAAGTTTGCTTTTCTATTTTTCAATGGTTCAATTTTTACAGTGAAGCTTTTACTGAAAGTATTTTGATAAATAAAATAATACATTCAGTGCGTTGATGATTGTGAATTTCTTATAAGGATGTTGATGCCAATAATAATTTTTGAGTGAATAATTATTTTATTTTATTTATTTATTTAGTATTTTTATCACAAGACGTTTTGCTACAAAGTTAAAATATAAAGTGCATGTTTCTTGCAATTATGGTAATAATAATGTAATAGATAAAAAATAATCTAACAATACTTTAAAAATGGAATAATCACATTCGTTATTTTATAAAATAGATATATTCCTAAATATCTCTTTTTTGTACTTATATTAATACATCAATTTCTCTAAAAATGAATAGAGAAAAAATAGTCTCTATAAATATTATAATTACTTAGAATTAATTTGTCATCAGTAAGATTGCAGATTAGGATCTAATGTTGAAAAATAGTTTCCTCTTTTATTCTCTATAATAAAATCTAAGCTCCTGATACTATAGTTTTCTAAATTGATGAACAAGAAGCATTTTTGAGAAAAATTCGAAGTTATTTACATACTTTAAACAAAAATTACAGTTATTATTCTTGAGATCCTATGAAATTTTTTGGGATTTTTTCTCTGATTCCAGATTAAGGCCTTCGAACTTGGACACCGTGTCCCCATTATTTTTGGTCAACGTTTCGTTTTCCCTATTCAAAATCTGCAACGCAGGTTTTGAAGATCGTAAAACTTCGGAAGCTTGTCCGCTGATTTCACTCCAGGCAAAGAGAATGTCTTCCTCTTGGCAAAATCGACTGCAGATTACAAATCTCACTATCAATTTGTCTCGGTATGTGGCAGCGACGAGATAGATTTTCTTTCTTGCCGACACTTGGTCTAAAAGTTTCCTTGTCAAGGTATTGTCTCCCTTAAAACAATTAATTTGAATGTTACAAATTTGGATACATAATGATGATGATGATGCTGATGATGATGATGATGATGATGATGATGATGATGGTGATGATAATGATGATGATACTCAATTAATGCAAATAAGAAACTAATATTTTGTACCTTCATTCTGAAACAGATAAGACCCATCGAGATTTCAGTGGAAATTTCAAATCTATCATCAGATTTTACAAGATTCTCGAATATCTTGGCCAATTTAATCGTGTGACGAATATGTTTTTGAAGACCTTCAACTCCATATAAACGCAGGACGAACCAAAGTTTCAAGGCCCTAAAACGTCGACCCAGTGGAATTTGCCAATGCTGAAAAGTAATCAATTTATTATTAATTTTCCTCTATTTTCCTCTACTAGTAATAATTAGTTTAATTATTGAAACTTGCCCGGTAATCTGGAGCTAATCCCTGTTTATCATGCGCTAAATAAATTCTATCAACATTGAAAGCATCGATCAGCCAACTTGAGTCTTTAACCCTTGAAACAAAAAAATATCAAAGATATTTCCCATTCAAACGGATATATTGTGTAATTTGAAAAAAATGATGCTGATATATTGCTGATGCATTAAAAAAAAAACTTACCACATAGCTGAGCAATCAAAATTGACAAGCAACCATTTGTGAGGATTAAAATTAAATGAATCTGCATATTCGACACCTGACATCAAATGTCGATATTCCGGACATATGAAGGCTGCACCTATCATTGAAATTTATGTTTTTATCATTTCTTGCACTGAAAATTATCTAATTATATGGCTATTATTGGATTATTGCAGGGAAAGAGAAAAAATGTAGTTTCTAACTAATTCCAAAGTCCAAACCAGTACTTTTTTGGAACTAACCAGCATATGCAGCATCTATGTGAAGCCACAGATTATGTTCATTGCAAATTGGTCCAATTTCATTAAGATTATCAAAAGCACAAGTGCCTGTAGTTCCTAAAGTTGCAACTACATAACATGGGATAAGTCCAGCTTCCGTATCTTTTTTTATCGCTTCCAACACAGTTGATCCTCGTAAGCTGCACTTATCATCAGATGGTAGCAGCCTCATTGGCATTGCTCCCAACAGTCCGCTCTTTTCCACTGAAGAATTTGACTGGTCTATAAAAAATGAATCAAACGGTCAATATATAGTAATATACTCTATTTAAATTCAAAAATAATTAAATTTGTAGACCTGATTCAGCCAAAACAATAATATACATAAAAAACAGATGTTTAATTGCAATAAAAGTTTAATCACAATTTTTTATTATTTTTTTTAGTAATGATGATAACTTACCAGAAGTATAAGCTACCAACTTTGATCTTATAGTTCCTTCATCCCACTCGGGATGCAAACTTTTTACGCGTCTAACAGTTCTTTCTCTGGCAGCTAATAATGCAACAAGAGTAGCTTCACTAGCTGATCCCTGTAATTATAATGTTATATTATTTTATAATGTTATGTTATTGTCATCAGAATATTATTTTCAATCCTCAATGAATATACTCTGTATTTTTCGACCGACATATATAACGGCTCGTTGGTCTAGGGGGATGATTCTCGCTTAGGGGGCGAGAGGTCCCGGGTTCAAATCCCGGACGAGCCCGATTTTTTTGTATTTTCTTTTTTTTAGCATTCAAAACTGTATTTTTTGGACGATTAATCGAATTTTGAGTACAAAAAACATTTTTTTAATGTTGTTTGTTAGAATTACATACTATTTCAATTATTAACGGGTAATTTATTATTAAATATAAATAATCTAATAATAAATATTAGAATATTAATCAAAATTTCTTCTTTGACCACAGACATTCCAAAAGCTGCAAGATTGTAACTAATTACCTGCATTTTTATAGATTCTAGACATTGTAATTAAATATAAATTAAATAAATCAACAAGTTGCAAATGCATAAGAAGAAATCGAACAAGTATGTAAAGTAAATTATTAATGGTGAATAATTTGCCATGTTCTGTACAAGGTGTGAAAATAACAGAAAATTTGTGCAAAATTAAATTTAAAAAAATTAAAAAATCAATTTTAAATGGAGAGATAAAATTAAACTTCATTGCTTATTATTACTGTTCTGATTTGATTATTACTCTGAATTCTGAAAATCTATTTACATACTAAAAAATATTTGTTCTCCACGTTTTTTCAGGTGTAAATAAAGCTGCATATTCGATAATAATGTTCAATATAAACATAATTTTATGTAAAACAGTTGCGTAACATAGATGTTAAAACACAGTGTGATTAATATCTGCGATTTTTTTTATTATTGAATCATTGCAGCTTTTTGTGCAAAATCTTAAACAAAGATTGGAGCACACCTGTTCGGTACTTTATTTACTGAAAGCAATCATGCACGCGGTTTATTTTGCATTGTAAATTCCTGAAAATTACGTGCCTCTTTGTGCCAAACGTTAATTGGTTTATTTATGGCTTGTTACGATTTTTTTTCGCATAAAATCATCACTATTTGCATTCTTATTGTATATTTATTTAATGAGTTCTATATAAAGAAAATTTTCCTTGTGATTATATATTTATATAAATTATAAATATACAATATATTTAAATACACAGTATATTTTTAAATGAAAAATATATTGTAATGTTCTCACGCGATTAGAATGTGGAAATTACAAATATATAAATAAAAAGTGAAGAATTATTTGTCGAGACACAATGCCTATAATTAATCAGAGTTATGTAATTTAATTACCTGAATTACACCGCCTCCAGGGCCATCGCTACAATTTAAATATTCTTCTGGTAGGCCTAATAATTTTCCAAGCCAGTTCATCGTGACTACCTCGAGTTCCGTGCAGGCTGGTGAAGTAATCCAGGAAAATCCAATGCAGCCTATTCCTGCACTCAGCATTTCTCCTACTATCCCTGGATATGAGTTTGCAGTTGGATAGTAAGCATGAAAACGTGGCGAATTCCAATGTGTAACCTACGGTTTTCAAAAAAAAAGAATCCATAAAAAGTAGAATATGAAAACTGATGACTTTAGTCAAATATTTTTACACTTTTGCTAATAAATGTATTTACAGCTGATTTCCTTCCGGATTTTCTACCATACTTTGTAAGTCATAAAAAAATGACAATTTTTAATAATAATTGACCATCTTTTCTAAATGGTTTCTAAATTTTTGTTAATTTTTAAAGATATTTTTTTCGAAAATATCTTTTCATCCTTAATTAACAAAAATTTAGAAAACATTTTAAAAAACTTAGTACATACTGCAACTTAAATTCTTGTATTGTAGAATTAGTGAAAAACTATTGGAATTTCAGTGAATAGTCACAGATTTCGGATAATAATCCACTGAAATTTCTATCACTGGTTTTCCAGTAGCAAAAGTTACTGAAGTTAAAGTGAAACATTATTGGGAATGATTAATTGCATCTACTGGGAAACAAGTGACAAACTACTGCAATTTCAGATGATGGTCACTGATTTTTAGCTGCAATTGAAAATAATTGATAGACATTGAAATTGAACATAATAATCTAATTAAAATTATTACCCCAGGCATTATAACTCTTTCAACATCCTTGAGAACATCCTGCCAGGATTCTGGTTTATAGGGAGCTTCATCCGGTACCATTTGACTGAGATATCCTGGTTCCACCTTCGGAAGGACACTTCTCTCTCTTAGATTTTCATTGTAATCAGCAATGTAATCAACCATGGCTTTGCCAAAATCGCGGAATTCCTGGTCATCCATTGCTCAATAAGGTACTTTTAATATTCTGCAATCACAAATAAATATCTTGATAATAATTATTATAAATACCTTAATTTATCTATTCAAACAGATATGAGAAAATTATTATTTTTAAACAATCAAAATTGATAAATTATAATTGTTGTTATTTCAAGAAGTAATATCCGTACTGTTAATTTGATTTACTTTAATTTATTTTATTTATAAACAAAAACTATTGAATTCGCTGTCAACATCTCATAGTTTTACCTTGGAAAAAAAAACGATATATTAAAAAAAAACACTGCATTGACATTTATGAATAATGTATTTTCTTTGAGGAAATTGCTTCTGGTAGAAAAGAACCGCAGAAAAATTAAAGTGAATTTATAGACTTTCTCGTATACTTTCGCTACAAACGATAGGCAAAAACGACAATAACAAATATTATATCTTGCAAAAATCTTAATGATCTCAACAGAAAATCGTGATGAAGTTATAATCCCTTGGTTAAAAAAGTCTAGGAATTTTATTTAATAAACCGTAAATAATAATCGAGTTATAATAATTATATTTCTTTTTAGATATTTTCAAATATTCACGACACGGAAAACAAATATATGGTTTTTGTCAAAAAGTACATTCGTGATAAAGAATTTTTTTCGTGTGTACAGTGATTTCCTGTATTACATGACGATCATTTATTTGCTTACTTGAATTACTTTTTCTTGATTTTAAATCCTGTTAAGTCATTCGTTAACAGAAAAAATTATGCACTAATTCATTTCATTTGGTTTATTTACTTTTTCTATTTTTTAGAAGTATATTAAAGTACTTTTGATATTATTTATATTTATAGATTTATATTATTATTATTTTTGATAAATCACTTTTTAATTTTCATCATCAGTGTCAATGATTACTCTAAATTAAACAACCTTGTAATTGCGTAAGAATCAATTTGATTCGCATGCGATTCTCATTACATCTGACTCGGCATATTATTTCAGGTAATGAGGACTTCCTTATTCTATATTTATAATTAATTTGCTAATTATTGTCACAATATTACAGATTTTATGCATTTATCTAACACCTTAAGAAACATTTTTTCAATTGATCAATTTTATGAATTAAGAAGAATAAAGTCAGATTAAATTCCTTTTTCATTCATTATCACATCATGAAGATATGACGTAAGAAAAAATTTAGTAATCGTGCAAAAATTCAGAACAATACAGTTCACTTAAAAGTTGATGACCGACATTTAAACTTTGAAGATTAAACAAAAGAACTTTAATTTCTTTTAGTTCTTTTAAAAGCCTTTTGTCTGTTTTTTTATCTACAGATCACATTTATAACATTTAAGACAATTGAAAATATATTTCATAACATTTAACAGGATTTTCTATATCAAAATTTTTGTATTGTTCTATATTGTTTCTTTATTTGTTCTTTGTTCTATGAGCCTTTATTTAATTTATAAGTTGTGTGAAACATTTCATTTCGCGTCTTACCAAAACTGACAAATTTCCCGGAACTATTTTTCACTCGCGTGAAAAAACAAAGCCGAAAAATGAAAAAAATCGTTCACTTTATGAGACCATCTATAGAGCAGAATCAACAACGGTGTGATTCTGAAGCATGCAACCCTTTCCTTTATATATCCTCTACTAGCTGGTACACATTCATCTTCTATCTTTCCGTATTGTTGTAGTCACAAAGTCGGCCTTGGAGGAATCGTAGGCGGGGCGGAAAACGAAGATTTTTTCGGCCCCCTATAGCCATAGTTCGCCATCGATCGACAATTCGTTACGTTAATTCAAAT
The DNA here is from genome assembly GCA_900474325.1 of Synergus umbraculus. Classification (NCBI taxonomy): domain Eukaryota; kingdom Metazoa; phylum Arthropoda; class Insecta; order Hymenoptera; family Cynipidae; genus Synergus; species Synergus umbraculus. Next base: position 35,541 of record UCOK01000048.1, on the reverse strand, counting down.
TTATTCTTCCTATATCATAGGAAATAGAATCCTTCCTCAGAACAGTTGCAATTATTCAGACAAGCGAACCTGGTCTGTCAATGCTCAGCCTTCGACAAGTAAACATACCAGATGCACATTATCTCCAAGTCCTGTACAATTTTTCCCAGGATTTTGCAGTTTGTAATCTTTCCTCATTTTCACATAATTAAAATTCGTACATCTTATATAATTTCTGGGATCAGACCGTTTTTGCGAAAAAAATTTGCGAAAATCAAAAAATTTCAGTTCCAAAATATTTTAAGCATTCATTTTTATGTGTAGTGATTTATAAAAATTGTTAGATTGACGGTAAACATTTTTTTTTGTTACGACATGCTCCTCAAGTTCTACTATGAATTTTTTTTACAGGTGCAAAGAGTTATTCATATTTTTATGTCTGTAATCAAAACATCAATTTGAAATCGAAGAATTGAGATTTGCAGTCTTTGTGTCGTTCCACTTGATGCTGGACATAATTTACGTAAGTTTTATAGTTTTTTGGGAATATTACGTTTGTAGTTCCTGGGTCATTGTACAAAGCAATTGTACAGACAGTAGTCGAGGTCATTGTCGAAGCCTTGATCATGGACTTACTTCCGCCACTTAAAGTGCAAATTAAAAGAAGGTAATTAATCATTTATAAACATAATTTATAATTTTTTTAATATTGTATGTTTCAGTTTATAAATTCATCATCAATTTTCAGAAAAACATCTTCAATTCTGTATAAGATCCCAGTTCACGAAAGTGTCACGCTATTTCTTAATCTGACATTGCCTAAAAGACCCGAATGCAGCGTGTTGGTACATTTATCGACGCTACCTGTGTGCGTTGCGTAACTGAGATTTTTTCATCATCTGAGAGGTGAATAAATATTATTTAACAGCAATTAACATATCGGCTCGTTGGTCTAGGGGTATGATTCTCGCTTTGGGTGCGAGAGGTCCCGGGTTCAAATCCCGGACGAGCCCACTTTTTGGATTTTTAATTAAATTTTTTACTTTTTATTTATCTCTATACATAAAGCATCAGTTGATATTTATATTTCTTATTATGTTGTGCCTACTGAGCTACTGATAAAAATTCAGTATAACAACGCACAAAAAACAAGGACAAAAAGTGTTTCCAGTTTAAGTCAGTTTTCAGTTTTATTAGACTAAGAAATCTTAAAACAAGACTAAAAACTGATTTAAACTGTAAATATTTTCAATCCTTGTTTTTTCTGTTAAAATAATAATTTACTCAGAATAAAATTTATCTTTTTACCATAATTTTCATAAGAAATGCCAAAAAGTCAACGCTCTAAATCTGAATTAGTAAGAAGTTACTAATTAAATAGTGCTAAATCGTTTAGTAATACATTTTAGTAAGCATTTTTACTATCAATTAGTTAAAAACTACTCTCTAAACTTGAATCAGTGAAATTTAACTGATTACCAGTCAAATTCCACTGATTTTCAGCGACTCTTTTCTCACGATTTTAATTAGTGAATAATCTACTGGAAATCAGTGAAAAGTCACTGAAATTTTTAGTAGTTTAGTGACGATTACTGAAAATTTCAGTGACTTTTGACTGATTCCCATTGAATTTTCACTGATTAAAATCTTAAAAAAAGAGTTACTGAAAATCAGTGGAATTTGACTGATTCAATTTTAGAGAGTACTAATTCATAGTAAAAAAGTACTAATTCAGTTAGTAACGGTAACTAAATCAATTAGTGAGCCTTACTAAATGAATTAGTACTATTTTACTGTGAATTAGCACACTCAGAAAAATTTTGTTTTAAATCAAACCTTTAATTTTAATAATTCAAATTTAAAATTTCTTTATATTAAAGAAAACTTTCTTTCTTTTAAAATAATTTTGTTTGATTCACACGAAGTTTCTTTAATTCAAAAAAAAATTGTATGAATCAAAGGAATGTTCCTTTGACCTTTTTTATGATTTTTTTGATTCAAAGAAACTGTTTTCTTGGTGTAGTTTTTAACTAAATGATAGTAAAAATGCTTACTAAAGTGTATTAGTAAACAATTTGGCACTATTTCATTAGTAACTTCTTACTAATTCAGATTTAGAGCGAAAAAAAAAACCCTTATCAAATCATTTACTGCCTAAAAATATTCTTTAAAAAATTAGATTAGTTTTTGTATGTTTTTTAAAGGAATCATGCTGTTTAAAGTCTGAGTGTTTCGTTATGATGCCAATTATATTTGAATACTGATTGTGTAGGTCTGATTGTACAATTCTTATCATGGCTTTCTTAATTTTTTTTGTTTGTTATGTAACTTCAAGAATAAGCAGTACACATCCATATGATTCTATATACATAAATTAATTTATAAAACTATCCATATTGCTTAGGAATAATTAAACAGAACAAAAATAAATATAACACAAATATATACAAATAATTTTATAATTTTAATTTAAATCTATCAAATTTGTTTATTTATTAATTTTAGCATTGAAAACTAAATGTTTAAATTGTTTAAAGATATAATTTCCTTTTTACGAAAATGAGAGAGAATTAAAATACTTCTTTCTTTCCGTGAGCGTTTCTCTCACCGCGCACAGATATGCTACCGGTACCGGTGACCTAAATTGGTCTGGTCCCAATCACTTTTGGTACCAGCACGAGATTTATACATATAAACTTAACATATCGGTTCGTTGGTCTAGGGGTATGATTCTCGCTTAGGGTGCGAGAGGTCCCGGGTTCAAATCCCGGACGAACCCATTTTTTTAATATTATTTTAAGCAATAAACAAATTATTGTATTATCCAGCTTTTGTTTAATAGCTAAAATTCTTTTTTTTATATTTTAAATTAGTAATTTACGTTTTTAAAATCTTTGATGAATTTACTGTAGAATTTGAAGATCATCCAAGATCTTTTTATCCTTTACACTCTCATTTGAATAATGACTCGATTTCTTATGCTACATAATTTATAAAATAATTTACAACTTTAGTATAGATACTAATTTCGTAATATAGATGAATTTATGTAAGAAATTTGTCACCAGAGAGGCATGTTTCTCTCACACGTGTGTGTTTATGCTTATATAGCAATTTATGTTGCGTAACTCTTGTCGTGCGCGATTAAAGATTGCATGTCGATCTTCCGCTGCGGTTGCGAAAAATAACTGTTAAACATAACGGCTCGTTGGTCTAGGGGTATGATTCTCGCTTTGGGTGCGAGAGGTCCCGGGTTCAAATCCCGGACGAGCCCAATTTTTTACATTCTCATCAGAGAATATTTTGGATTTTTAATGTAAAGAATATTAAAAATGTTCTTTTAATTTCTCCAATTTTCGGTCTTCATTTTTCATCTTTTTTAACAGAGTACTTTGATCGTTTTCGTCCAATTGTAAAATTAAGAAAAATCTGTGAATTTTATATATGGATGTTAAAGAAACTTTATAAAAATTGCCTAAAAACTTTGTTCAGCTCCCTGGAAGGTCTATATTTCTTTAAAATAAGATTATCTGTAAACCGGTAAATTCAAACGCGTATAACTTTTAAATCCAGAAATAAATTAAAACGATTCATTAGTCTAGAAATCTATTTTTAAAGGTGCGAAAGGTCATTAATGCAAATTCTGGACGCGCCTAGTTTTTTCGTTTTTTGTTTTTTTTAATTTTTTAAATGGAGATGAAATTCCCTAAACGAAGAATTAATTGCTTCTTAGAATAAGTTTCTAAATAAAGAAATTGTAGTTGTTAATCACAATAAAAGACAGTAATATTTTTAAGTGATTCACGAAATTTAAAAGATTCTTAGGATTTTAAAAAGATTTTGTAGAATTTTAAGAGATTTTAGGATATTTCGAGAAATTTTAAAGGGATTTATGCAATTTTAAGAGGCTTTTAAGAATTCTTAGCTATTTTAAAAGAGATTCTAAATTTTTTGAAATCTGAAGAAATTTGAAGAGGTTTCTAAAAATTTAAAAAGATTTCAAAGAATTTCAGCGATTTCTAAGGTTTTCGTGAAATTTTAAGAAATTTAAAAAGGTTTCTAAGAATTGCGAGGGATTTCATGGAATTTTATGATATTTCTAATAGTTTTAACGAATTTTAAATATATAAAAGGTATTTAAATGTTACCATATTTCAAGAAATTTTTAAAGTTTGTCAGGGAATTTTATGGAGAGATTTCAAAAGATCTTTACGATTTTTAAAAGATTTAGCATATCTTAAAAGGATTTCAAAGGTACATTTATTAAAGATTTTCAAGAAATTAGTCGATTTTTAAAAGATATTGTGGAATTTTTATGCATTTGATGGATTTTTATGAGATTTCTAATAATCTTAAAAAATTTCAAGAGATGTTTCAAATTTTTAGAGATTTTCATGAATTTTAAGGGATTTTTTACGATTTTCAATGAATTTTTACTAAATTCGAAAGAATTTTAGAATTTCTAAATAACTTTGTAGAATTTTAAAGGATTTCAGAATATTTAGTGGAATTTTAAAGAAATTTAATGGATTTTGAATGTTGTACAATTTGAAGGAATTTTAAGATATTTCAATGAATTTTAAGGGTTTTGGCAGGTTTTGTATGAAATTTTAAGTGCGATTTCAAAAAGTTTCTAGGGTTTTAAGGAATTAAAAAACTTTTCGTGGAATTTCGATGAATTTTCAGAGATTGTAACGTATTGTAAGGAATTTTGACGATTCTTAAATGATTTTAAGAGAATTTAGAGGATTTTAAAACTTGTCAGGTAATTTTATTAAGGGATTTGAAGAGGTTTTTCTGATTGGTAAAAGATTTTGTGGATTTTTAAGGATTTCATGAAATCTTAAGGGATTTTAATGCATTTTGTTTTCCTTGTTACAATTTCAAGTCATTTAGAAACCAATCAGGTTTGCAACAACAATGTATGCGAGATTTTCGAGACATTTCGTGACACCACTTTTTTAAGATAGGATTAATTAATAACAAACATTATTAGCAAACTGAACATATCATTTTAGTAATTTTTTAATTTGAAAAACTCATGCAAAGCAAATGTTACATCCGTGGAGTAACCGGAGGCAATTTTGCTTATGCGTGTGTTCCAATTTATGTTTCGTAACCGAAATTCTTTCACTTTTAAAACTCGTACGTCGATCAAAGTGAAATAAATAATTAACAATAACGGCTCGTTGGTCTAGGGGTATGATTCTCGCTTTGGGTGCGAGAGGTCCCGGGTTCAAATCCCGGACGAGCCCAATTTTTTGGGTTTTTTTTAGTGCTTTAATTTTTTTAAGAGGAAATTAAACTTTCCAAAACTGGAATTAAATGAAAATCAAAGAATCGAATACAATAAAATGGTCTGGAATTTTTTGGTACGAGCACAATAACTGTTCTAAATTCAACCCTTTCGACATTTTGAAACGGCCCCTGCCTCATTTCTGAATATGTAATCAGAAAGAAGGGTGCGAATAATATATACTGAACCCTTTAGTTCCAAAAGATATCCTTAGATGGCCAAGTAAAGTGTTTTCGCGAAAGGGACTTAGTTTACAAATAGAATAAGAAACCGACGAGAACTCACTATCGTTACTCTGGCTTCCCTTCAAACCACGAATAAATCTTTCGCCTTTTACTAAAGATTTCCGTGGAGGGGAGCAAATGATGAGTCTAATAGACTAATTTTTTCCGTGCCCGACGAAAGTTGGGCCAAAAAATTATTTCAAACATAAATTTCTTCTATAGGGGACGAAAAGATCTATATGGTTAAATTAATCAAAATTATGATTAATTATGCCCTTAATACTATTTCTGGTTGATTTAATCAGAATTCTAGTTGCTTTATTTAGAAATTCTGATTAAAATGAACAGAATTCTGGTTACTTGAACCAGAAAAAATAGTAAAGGCTTATTTAAACAGAATTTTGACATCTTTTGAGTGTTATTGTTAAAATATAGAATAATATTTGCAAATAACACAATTTAAATAATCGGTCATAAAAAAGTGTGTCTTGACACACACACACATTCATGCATTTTACGTATTAGGCTTGAAATCGGTGAATGTATCACGCATTCACCGCTGCTAACGTTACATCATATTTTCCTCCTGCATCAGCAAAACAGTTACCAAGCCACCGATTTTATCGGTTAAAATTTTCTGTAACATAAAACATATCGGCTCGTTGGTCTAGGGGTATGATTCTCGCTTTGGGTGCGAGAGGTCCCGGGTTCAAATCCCGGACGAGCCCTATTTTTTGTCAAAAAAATGTATAAAACATTTTTTTTTTTCCAATTTTCATGATTTTCCTTTTTCATTTTTCGCTTCTCAAATGAATACTTTCATTCCCATTCCCAGGACAATAATTATGTGAAAGGACAATTTTACGTAATTTATTCTGTCTAGAAAAGTAATTTATAATGTTTATACTTTTAAATATCTATATATACATTTCCACTTCGAATATTTTTAGGAAATAATTATGAATTTTGCAAGAATATTTACTCTATCCCAGTATACAATTTTTAAATTCTCACGTTCCATAAAATGTATAAAAAAATCTAATTTAGTTATATTTCCCTTAAATAAGGCCTTAATGGAATCGTACATATAAGATCATATTTCAGATGGGATCCCATAAGCTTTTAATTCCCATAGAGTTCTATAATCGCTAAATCTGAATTAGTACACTGAGAAAAAAATACTTGGAAATCAATAAATATACTTTTGAATCAATAAATCTCTTCCAAAAACAGATATTTTATTGATTCAAGTGTATATACTTTAAAATGTATAATATCACTATTGTATGGAAATGAATAATTCTTGTTTCATTAAAAATTCATTTGAATCAATAAAATATTTTCTTTTGGAAAAGACTTATTGATTCAAAAGTATATTTATTCATTTCCGAGTATATTTTCTCAGTGTATGAAGTTAATAATGAAATAATGCCGATTCGTTTATTAATACACTTTAGTAAGTATTTTTACTATCAATTAGTTAAAAACTATTAATTCATATTTAAAAAGTACTAATTCATTTAGTAACATAAATCAATTAGTGAGCCTTACTAAATGAATTAGTACTATTTTACTGTGAATTAGTAGTTTTTAACTAATTGAAAGTAAAAATGCTTACTAAAGTGTATTAGTAAATGATTTAGCATTATTTCATTAGTAACTTCTTACTAATTCAGATTTAGAGAGTATAAAAATTCGTACATGACATACCATATGGTATCTTTAATATATGACAATACTCGCTTTTTAAAGAGGAAATATGAACTAAAATATATTTTAAAAAGTAATAAATTATCCTGCAATTATTTATAGATCATTTTCATATATATTTTCATGTGAATTCAACTTCTGTTGTTTTATTTGTAGGAATTGAAGCAAACCAGTTGATAACAGCTTTGCACGAGTTCCACGCTGGCATTTCACTTCACGTTCCTGTTATTTCTTGATAAACAAACCGGTAAATTTAGCCGAGTGTAACTTTTATCTCCAAGAAGATATCGGTTCGTTGGTCTAGGGGTATGATTCTCGCTTAGGGTGCGAGAGGTCCCGGGTTCAAATCCCGGACGAACCCATTTTTTTTTAAATTTTTATAATAATTAATAATAATAATTTCTTATACTTTTTGACATTTATTAATATTTTTTTTAGTTACTAAAGCACGAAATTAAAAAAATATTTTAATGTTACATAATATATTTTTTGAAGTAACTAATATGATTTCCAAAAATTAAGATTCGTTAATTTTATTAACAAAAATGAAAAATTTTAAGAAAAGGAAAAAAACTAACGTTCAGTTTTTCTTGAAAATTAAATACTGTTTTTTTTTTCGCAATAGTCTTTTATTTTTATTTAAAGATTCTAGAACTGAAAAAACGAAGTGATTTTATAACCGTTAATTTTAAGTCACAAAAAGTGAAAATACCGTATCAATTACAGACGAGCATATTATAGACTATGAATAATACGAACAAGGAGTTAATGAAGAATAAATTGCAGATTTGCATTTTATAAACTGTAATTGCATAATTAGAGTGCTCAAATGATTCTCGAATAGAAAAAAAAGAATAACGCGAAGAAAAATGCAATGAAACCATTTTTAAATAAAAATTTATGTATCTATTATTTATAGATTTTATTTTAGTGTATAATGAAATCGACCATTTCCGAATCGTAAAGAAATAGTAAATTTTATATTTACCGTTATGTTACAAAAATCACGATCTTCCTGATATTTTTTTCATGCTGATATTATATATCTGTGGTTTGTGAAAAACTGTTCTATTTTCGTGAACGTGACAGCTGTCAAGGCCAGATTTTCTCTTATTGTACGTCAATTGGTTCCTTTTCTTTAAATTTATTTTTATTAGTAATTTTAAAATGGAAACATTCTAAAATTAAAAAAATAAAATAAAATTATATATTAAGAGTGTATTATAAAAGAAAACGTATAATTTTTTCCTAAACTATCGATATTTCCCGAATTCGCTTTGTATATTTTAAAATGAATGCGTAGATATTTAATCTAGTCCAATTTTTAAAAATATTTTCTAGATATATAACAAACCGTATTAAATTTATAAATAGTTTGTGTTGGCCTCCCTGAAATCTGCATTTTTGGCAAACACATCATATCGGGGGCGTAGCTCAGATGGTAGAGCGCTCGCTTAGCATGCGAGAGGTACCGGGATCGATACCCGGCGCCTCCAATTTTTTTTTTTTTTTTTTACCAAAACAATTTTTTTTCTACTTAGTAAACAAATTATACTGTTAAAAATTTTTAACTGTTTTATTATCATAATTTTTTAATTTTTAGAATTAAAGATATGTTAATATTGTTTACTATTTATTATAGTCTTTATTATTTATAGTCTTTATATTATTTAGAGTCTTACTACCTAATAGATAAGACACCAAATTATAAAAATAGTAATTATCTTTCAGAGAAAAATATACTTAAAAATATATACTTATATATACTTCGAAAGATTTTCTGATGACAATTTTATTTCTCGATTTATAGATATCGTGATAAGAATACATTTATATTTGTCATTTCAGAATCGAATCACGTGCGGTGACTATTTCAATCCAATTGCATTTCCGAACGATGCTCTGAATTGTCATTTTAATATCAATCTTTTTAAAACCCGTTATAATTTATTTGATTGCTCAGAACACAAAGTAAATTGAATTCTCTTAATCGCATTATCGCAACAATTCTCCACAATGATTATTATTATTACAAAATGAATTAAACAACAATCATATTACGATGTCTCGTCTGGATAAGTTCATGAACAAATTAATAAAATATTTAATAATATAATAATATACATTCATATTATAAAAAATTTAACTAAACGGTATTTAATTTTTTATTTAATAAGTATATTTTTCCATGAAACAGTTAAATATTATTTATTACATTAGTTATAATTTACAGTGAATAATATTTATACTTCAATATAAGAATATAAGTTTGCGGGAAATCGATTTAAGCCCCTCGACATTTTTTAAACAGGCCCGCGCCTTATTTTCGAACCACCAATCAGTCTCCTCAACATTTTTAGTTCCGAAAAATACCGTTAGATGGCCAAGTAAAACATTTTCTCGAAAGAGACTTAGTCTTCAAATAATATAAGAAGGCGATGAATACGCACTATCGTTACTCTGGTTTCCCTTCAAATCACGAATAAATCTTTCGCCTTTTACTAAAGATTTCCGTGGAGGGGAACAACTGATGAGTCTAATAGACTAATTTTTTCCGTGCCTAACGTAAGTTGGGCCATAAATTAATTCAAACATAAACTTTCTTTTATCAAAGAAGAAATTATCTATTAATTATTAATCAAATTAATTATCTATTTGTGAATTTGTCTTTAATAATTACTTCTTAATTTGATAAATCACAATTTTTTGTTTACTTTTTCATTATTTCGATGAATTAAGTAAATATAAGTAACCAGTTTATTAAAATTATTACAATTTATAAATTCATTATCAATTTTTAAAGTGAAAAATTATTGCAAGCTACGAGAAGTGTAAGAAGAATTTTTAAAAATAAATTATCAAAATGGAAAGAAGGAATTGAAATTTTTGGCAAAGGAAAATATTTTTCTAAGCATCAGCAATTTTTTGTGTGCCCAATCTTGCTGGATCTTTCAATTGAGAAGTGGTTCCGTAACAAATAGTAATAAAAGTAACACGGTTCTGACAATTCCAATTTTCTCCTACGGACCGCGAACTACCCATTCTCCTGTCTCATTCTTGTGAATTACAGACCTAGTTGCTGACTCCGCTGCTCGCATTCCCTCCTAATTTTGTCAGAAGAATAAAATTCCAATAAGAAAAATCAAGTTCAAGATCTATTTGACATTAATGATCTTAGATGCGATTATTTTAAAATGTAATCTAGACAATACGTTTTATATTTTTTTCTAAATGAATTACAAGCTGTTTTACTGTTTCAGGTACAGAGAAATAAAAAAGGACCCAATAATGTGAAAAAAAACAAAACAAGACTATAATAATATTTTACAAAAGTAAAAACAAAAAAAAAATTAACATTCCAAGGCCCCGGAGGGATTCGAACCCTCGATCTCCTGTTTACTAGACAGGCGCTTTAACCAACTAAGCCACGGCGCCATTGGTTGGGAGGATTTTCTTATAGCGGTTCTAGAATGGCTGACGCAGGTCGAGTATACTTTGCCTCTCCGCTCTCCCTTGAGATACTATATAGAGCACTTTACGGATTCAACACGTAAGTTTATTTCATCAATAAAAAACTTATTATAATTCTACTATTTATGGTATGATAATTCAAATCTTAATTGTCTACATAAGAAACCAGTTGATTTTTAATTTTTCCAGTAGCTTCTGTCAAATTAGATCAACTTACTTTGAATCGTTTTGTTGTTTTATAAGGCTTCTTAATCACAATTTAAATTAATAGGGCTTCAAAGTTAAATCTCTTTCGAACTTTGAACTATATAATTGAAAATGCAATGTTTTTAAATGTAGATTATCACTCGAAAAGATGATTCGAAAAGAAAAATTCCGTTTGATCACAACAATAATAGTCAAATCAGTTGCGCATGCGTATTGAGAATAAATAAATATTTATTAGCATTTTAAATTTCGCGCGAATAACAACCATTCAGATGCCCGACGCAACGCATGCGCAGTGGTATTAAGTGAGATTTGGGGTAGACGTAGGTTAGAATGTTTAGATTCAAAAGAGGAGTTCAGTTAAATTTAGGAATGTTTGGGAAATTGTTAGATTTGGCAGAGTCGAACGTACATTTCCTTGTTTCGAGTGATCCTTTTTTTCGGTGTTTTAATAAGTAATTAACTTGTTTAGAGTCTTGATTGTTGAAAATATATTTCGTTGTGAGACCCTAGGAAAAGTGAGAAAAAGAAAAACAAGATGGAAGGATGAAATTATCTTTAGGTACTAATGTGCTCTATATTTCTTTGTCTTTAGTTCAGGAACGAGATTTTCGCGATGAGCGTTTCTTTTTACTGTTATGATCGACGTTCCCAGCATCACTTCCTCAGATCACGCATCCAGCTCGTGACCCCTGGACACACCTCCAGAACATAACGCCAACTTCCACTTCGTCACTGCTCTGACAAGAAGACGCTATGTGTGTACAATGTACACCAGGTACCAGGACAGAACGTAATTATTGTATTATTACACACTATTCGCATATTTAATTCATTCTTGTGTTTTTAATTAACAGGGGGTGTGACACGACGAACAGGTTTCATAATTACGAGATACAGATTTATTGGATACTGGCAGACGGTAGCACCAGTGGAGTAGGTATTCCTTACATGTAAATATATAAAAAAAAAAGTAAAAATATCGATAAAAAAAGTAATGATCAATATTAAAATTTAATATTTAATGACATTAAAGTTAAATCTGCATTTACATTCCTCACTTTTAAGGGCGTTGGACCCAAGTGTTAAGATCAAAATTCCAATTCTCCATTTTACTGAACGAAAATTGTAGACAGATATTTTTTCGCTCTGTAGCGCTAATCTTTTTTCAAATATAAGACTGCGTACAGAGCGGAAAAATATTTAATTTCGATACTTTTTGCATAAAACGAGGAATTCAAAATCTAACTTCAAAATTAAATATTTTCATTTCAAAAATTTTCGAAATAGATATTTTCTTGCCCTGTGCGCCTAATTCTAGTTCAAAATTGATTAATTTTGTAGAGGGAAAAAATTTCAATGTTAATATTTGTTAATTAAAATGAGGAAATCGAATTTTTAGATGAAAACTTGATTCCAACACCCTTAATTGCTTCCAAATATTTATTTGATATTCTAATTGTACGATTTTTCCGTTTTTTTAGTAAAAATTGTACCTCCGCTATTGCAGACTATCATTTTCGTGAAAACGTATCAATGCTTGGTATATTACTAATACTGTTGAGATGAGGAATGAAAGATCATGCAATTAGCGAGTGACAGTCTCTGCACAAAGTCAAGGTAACAAAATTATCTTATATATATATATATATATATTTGTATATATACAAATATATATTGATAGTATATATACTCTTACAAGTATATATTGATTGCCGAGCCTCTCGGGAAACAAGTTTTCCCATCGAAAGAATTGCGTGCAATACCCCCTCCCCCTCCCCTTAAATTGGCATATCTTCCGGTGAATAATTTTGCATCTCAATGGAATGAATAATCTAAAAAATGTGTCAACATTTGAAATATTTTATGTATATACAATATACAGTCATCGTTATAAAAAGGAGCTGAAATATCTAGAACTAAAACCCCAGAACTGGTTCTTTTGCATTTTTAAATTTGTAAAAACGCATTTTTTGTAGGAAACGGCTTCAAGTCTGATTTCTACTTGATTAAACCTTTTATACTTTATTAGATGCACACACGCTTTATGAAGGGATCTATATATTCAATCGGATTATTTGATATTACATAACTGAGTACTAATTTCTTCTGAATTTTTAAACTAGCATTCGAATAAATTCTCTCTATGAATATCTAAAGCGTGCCTTATTGCAAATTCATTTGATTTTGAATGGGAAACGGTGCTTCGCAATCTTCGCAGGGAATTTCAAACGTTGTGTAAATTAGCTTTTCTGTTTGAAGTTAGGATTGAAGTTTGCATGAGAAGTTGGAAAAAGTGTTCTTATATTCTAGATTCATTCAGAAGTTCCTTATTGTATAATGTTCTCTATTGTTGAATGCAAATTTCATTAATGCGAATGTTTAATTAAATACAGCATGCATTCATTTTAAATATTAGTCGAATTTTATCGAAGAAAATGGAAATAATTGCAAACGTTCAAAATAATAGTTTGAAAAGAAAATTCGAGTTAATTAAAACTAGAGGACTCGTTTTCTATTAATTTTTCTCGATTGTTTCTAGTATTCTGTAAAAAATATTCATCAAAAAAGGCACCCTTTATTTTATTGATCTTGACAAGCGGTTAATAAAAAAAAAGAATTTGAAGGTTTCTAAAAGTAATTTTCAAAGTAATTTGAAGCACAGCTCTCCGTAAACGATTTTGTGTGAGGAAAGATGTGATCGTTTATCATTTTGTCTCATAAAAAGTACCTTGGGACTATTCATCATTTTCCCAGGGAAAGTTATTTGACTTAAGATCCACTAAAATTATTTAGTACTGTTTCCTATAATCTTATAAAATGGTGAAAAATAACTAAAGTCAGTGGCTTTTTCTACTGGGAAACCAGTGAAAAAATATTGGAATTTCAGTTGATTTTCATCGATTTAAAGAGATTACTGAAAGTTTCCTAAATTTATCTCAATAAATTTCATTGATTCCGATAGTTAGAACCAGATCACTGATTCTCTGCGAAATTTGACTGATTCCAATTAAAAGAGTTGAAGTTCGTGGATATAAATTAGAATTTAAATTTGTAAAGTATCACCTACTTTTATTGCGCCGTATTAAAAACTAGTATTCCGAGTTTTCAAATATTTTTATTATAGAAAGGTAATTTTTTTCTTTCATCCTGGGCGTGACTGAGTAACGTGAATCAGATACATGTATTAGGAACGTGGTACACTCAAGGCACGTTTCTATTGATAACGAAGACCTTGAGTAAGGAAGTGGAACAAAATCCTTTCAGAATAAAATTTATTACTACTGGTCTTTTCTGATCTGTGATTTTTATTCAAACTTCTTAAATCGTATGCTATCTGATAAAAAAAATATCATTATTCAATTCGATCTCTATTACATGCATCTTTAATTGAATTTTTCTATCAATTAATTCGACTTTTGCCTTGGAAAATTCATTAAAACAGATCATGGAAAAATCGTAATTAAACTTGATTCGATTTCATATAGATGGGAAGGACATTATAATTGAATCTTTTATTTTTTAATACAAAAAAAAAACTTAAAAGCTGTTTTTAATAATTTTCCATTTAAATAGAAAGGGATAATTTTACATTTATCTAAATGAATAATTCTGCGATATAGACAAAAAGGATGAAAAAAAAATTATTGGGAGATGCAAAGTGTGTAATTGAGAGCAATTGCATCGAAGTCTCTAAAAAATTTATCTGACTGGGTGTAGCTGATGGACAGGCTAGTGAGGGTCGCGAAAATTTCATAAATAATCAATTAAATTAAACAATGAGAAAAAGCAATAACATTAACAAAATTGTTTACATAAAATTGATTAGTATTTAAGTAATAATTTATCGCCATGACGTAAAACACCTTCCCAAAGTTTATCCCAAGTGTTAAACTATAATTGAATTATGGTGGGTGGTGTCAAGTCTCGAGTCGGTGATTAATGAATCATTAATTATGTACTAAAAAATGATGTGTGAGCAAAGTGATTCCAATCCCAATCACAATGACGAAATCGAAGATAAGATTATTTTCCAAATGTTTCTAAATAATCTTATAATAATAATTCTTCCAGAAAATCCAAAAAAAATCAGAGCTTCCTATAATTAAAGCACACATCTCGTTCCAGATCTCCTAGACGTAGATTAAAATGCAAGAATACGTGAAGCTGAAGATTTATCTCCTCTCGTTGACGATGTGTAAACGAAATAAGGAACTCTGAAAAAGACCTTTTTCCCCCCTTTTCACCCCTCACATCATTTTTTCCAACATCCTTCATATTTATACACACCTCAGAGGAATGAACCGGTGCAAGAGTGCGTTCGCTTCGCACTGGCGGAATGTAGGGTGTTCGCGATTGAAAAAGAGACAGCCGATAACAGCACCAGGATGGATGGCACCCCCTCACACCCCCTGAAATAAATGGGCGCTAGTGGAGAAGCAGTGAAGGGATGAAGAGGGGAAATGCTCTTTCTCCCTCACAAACTCTTCCTCCTCCTCACTATGTTCATTCTTCCACCACCATGAAGAAATTCATTTTCGAGGGACAAAAAAAAAGACCCGCGAAAAATCAATGCCTGCTTCTCATTGGTCCATGGACCAGGGAAATCTGAGGGGTGATTGGTCACCTTCTAGGGGTAGGCGGGGCTTAAAGATGAGCTCTCGGTGTGTCATCGCTTATATTGATCTTATAGTCTCGCGCGCTCGGACTTTCGTTGATACACGTGTTCACTTGCACCCACACCATCTAAATGCATTTGCACTCACACAACAATAAGAGCCAGTGCACGTGCAATTATTTGCGTGCGCAAGTTGTGTATTATCGTGGGTAGGTGCACAATCTAGCGGGAATGTAGAAAAGTTTTTTGATGTGCACTCGGTATGTAGGAAAGGGTGTTTTTTACAATATTTATTTTGAATTTTTTATCCCTGTTAATCAGAGTATCCAGTACAAAAAACCCTTTTTACTATACATTTTTATGTCAAAAATATGAAAAACTAGAGTATTAGAGAATGTTTTATTAAAAAAAATTATTAATAAGTGTTTTTTAAGCCAAATTTTAAGAATACAATATATAATAATATATAATGTAAAATAATCCCTAAGCGAACTGTATTATCATGGAATTTATTTATTATTCTTTTTTCAGATGTGCAGACACCAGATATTTGAATTTTTTTTTATAACTAGGAGTCATTTGGACGTAAAAAGGAGGAATGTGACTTTGCAAGCAGGGCCCACTTTGTAATTATCTTTAAGAGTGTTGGAGCCAAATTTTAATCTAAAAAAACCAATTTCTTCATGTTACTCAACAAATATTAAATTTGGAATGTTTTCCCTTTGTATAATTAATCAATTTTTAACTAGAATTATGCGTACAGAGCGAGAAAATATCTAATTCA
>UCOK01000048.1:0-19232 GCA_900474325.1 Synergus umbraculus | reverse complement strand
ATATCTAATTCAAATATTTTTTAAGTAAAATGAAAATATTCAATTTTGAAGTTAGATTTTGAATTCCTCGTTTTATGCAAAAAGTATTGAAATTAAATATTTTTTCGCTCTATATGCAGTCTTATATTTGAAAAAAGATTCGCGCTACAGAGTGAAAAAATATCTATCTATAATTTTCGTTGAGTAAAATGGAGAATGGAATTTTAAGCCTAAGACGTTTTAAGCCTAACGTTGGGACCCACGCCCTTAAGGCTAATGAAGACTTGGAATTATTTTTAAGTAATCGATAATGATAGATGTGGACCTGAAAGCACTTATTGGTGGTGGTGGCGGCTAAATAAATTTATTTTACAGAAGGGTAAAGATCGTCAGGACAAGCTTTCCCGCCCTCTATTCACTCGCTTCACAATTTAAATGCAGTGCACCGCCTATTTCAGCCTGGACTGGTGTTCCATATTTAGAAGATAGCTTCAGGAAAAAAGTGAGGGTGTGAGCCATTCGTGGCTGTTTTGATGGATTAATTCGCGACCCGAATGGAAAGCAAGGACCGGTCAGGAATTGCTTGTTTTTTAGTTCTATAGGCGAGGGCGCGCAACAAATAACTCGCTGAGCTGCTTCACTGATTGCACATCGGCCTCTACAATACCGTTACGTTACCAACTTTTGCTTTTGTTATGCACTCAGCACTTATAACAGGCGATCAAATTTAAAGGAACCTTCCATTTTCAGACCTGAAACCCAGATAATAATAATACAATAATAATTAGAAATATATGTTATATGGATATATATGGGTATCCATTAGAGAAATTATACTGAAATTCCAGTCGTATTTCACTTCTTTTTCATCAGCAGAGGAATTTACTCGAATTTCAGTTATAATTTATTTCAGCACTGAATAAAAGATTAAGGGTGTTGCTAAACTCTAATTTAAAAATTCGATTTCTTCATTTTACTCAACAAATATTAAATTTGGAATTTTTTCCCCATGTAGAACTAATAAATTTTTAACAAGACTTATGCGTACAGGGCGAGAAAATATCTAATTTAAATATTTTTTAAGTGAAATGAAAATATACAATATTTTGAAGTTAGATTTTGAATTCTTCGTTTTATGCAAAAAGTATCGAAATTAAATATTTTTCGCTCTATACGCAGTTTTATATTTGAAAAAAGATTAGCGCTACAGAACGAAAAAATATTTATCTATAATTTTCATTGAGTAAAATGGAGAATGGAGTTTTTAGCGTAACACTCGGGTCCAATGCCCTTAAAGCAATTGGGGTTTGATATTTAAACAGTGTTGAACTAATATAGTTATTATGCTCGTCAATTTTTCTTGTCAACAGGTCGTGTCGCGTGTGGTAATAAATTCAGTCACAATTCTTAAAACACTTCAGTGCCCAATAGTCAATCTGGTCCAAATCGCTCGATAGCTAAAACAGTTAGGCATGACATAAACTATGTGAGCATCAGGATGTCCCTCTGCGGGATAAGATTTATTTATTAGCAGTTCTGCACGAGGGATGGGGTCACTAAAAAGGGGAGCAACTTTACAGTACTCGCTTTGATTAATTGCACGATTCTCGAGACTGAGTTAACATTTGCCCTTCCCTGATAGAAATAACAAAGCACTCTTGACAGTAAAAAAAAACTATCAAAATTTAAAACGATTAAAATTAATAAAAGAAAAAAAGAAAAAACACTCTTTCTGCATCTGAATCACATCTGAATCTCTTATTTCACTGATTGATCACTTTAGTACTTCTTCTACTGAAGAACCAGTGAAATATTGAAAAAGTTTCCTGTTTCGAATGAGATTGATAAAAATATGGAATACATAGATGATATTTGAATCAGGTTGATAAAACTCCTTCTGTTTTGATTTTTTTCAGTTCAGTTTACAAAGGATGAAGTTAGCTGGTACTTGAAATACCGAAAAGGACTCGAGGTAGCCAATGTGATTAAGGGATCCTATAAACATTGATTTCGACCATGTGCGCCTTAGTCACGGTGGCATATGGCAAAGTCATGAAGCCACTAGGTGGTCCCTAGTATATTACCCTACCTGTCGCCATCTATGCTTACTAGGGGGTATGCTCACGACTATTTGTATGACAACAGGGGTTGCTTTCATGTCCATCCGTGACAGTCATTGATGACCTACGATTAGGACTTCAAAAGTTGTGAGTTCATTTTAATTCTTTCTCTTCTATTTCCTACTCCCCCACACTTTCTACATATATAATTTCATCACGTACATATTAGCCTATTAGGGCACTTAAAAACAATTATTTTTTTTATTTTTTCAATTCTCACCCCCCGATACTCAGAAAAAAGTTTGTTTGAATTAAACAAACGTATTATTGATATAGGGTCAAAGAAATTTTTCTTTAATATGATGAAATCAATTTTTTTGAATTAAAGAAAATTTCTTTGAATTAAACAAAATTTGTTTGAATCAAAGAAATTTTTTCTTTCACCCTATATCAATGATAGGTTTGTTTGATTCAAACAAACTTTTTTCTGAGTGCGACTTTATCTTATTTGGAATTTAATTGGAATGCAAACAAATGTAAGTTTGTTGTAATTTTTACACTTCAATTTTTACAATTTCGATTTTTACAATTCGATTTCTTCATTTTACTTAACAAATATTAAATTTTGAATTTTTTCCTTTTGTAGAATTAATCAATTTTTAACTAGAATTATGCGTACAGAGCGAGAAAATATCTGATTCAAATATTTTTAAAGAAAAATGAAAATATTCAATTTTGAAGTTAGATTTTGAATTCCTCGTTTTATGCAAAAAGTATCGAAATTAAATATTTTTTCGCTCTGTACGCAGTCTTATATTTGAAAAAAAGATTAGCGCTACAGAGCAAAAACAAAGTATCTATAATTTTCGTTGAGTAAAATGGAGAATGGAATTTTGAGATTAAAACTGGGGTTCAACGCCCTTAATATAGTTTTTCATACATTTTAAATTCGGAATCCGCCATATATTTATCGCTGATTGAACCAGTAGTATACATATAGCTGAAAACTAGCGAAATTCTGCTGATTCCACTAACGTGTCTTTTTTTTAAAGTAAAAATAACAGTGAAACTAAATTTTTTTACAAAAGTTACATTAGTGTAATAAAATTATTGTAATAATATAAACATTCTTTTTTTTAGATATGCAAAGAAATATTAAACATTTTAAGACTCAATATAAAGATGATTCGTTTGAGAATCACTGCCCTCGATTGAAGAGAGTCTTATCGGCACTAGATAGAAACAGGGGGTATAGCTCAGTGGTAGAGCATTCGACTGCAGATCGAGAGGTCCCCGGTTCAAACCCGGGTGCCCCCTTGATTTCTTTTTTTTTTTTTACTTAATAAATCTATTTAAAAATTAATTAAATCTATTAATCCTATTAATCTATTATTATAAAATAAAAAAATCTATAATCAATTCAATCTTTAATCTATAAAATCTATTAATCAGTAAAAAAATTTAAATTTAATTAAATTATGATATACGTTAAAAA
Organism: Synergus umbraculus; assembly: GCA_900474325.1. Lineage (NCBI taxonomy): Eukaryota > Metazoa > Arthropoda > Insecta > Hymenoptera > Cynipidae > Synergus > Synergus umbraculus. Next base: position 15,698 of record UCOK01000048.1, on the reverse strand, counting down.
CAGTAAAAATGCGTTTCAAATATTACGTAACGCACTTTTTGGTGATTTTATATCCCCTCCCCTATTATGTCGTAGCTAAATGTAAATATAATGCAATTAACTAATTAAAATATTTTTTTTAACCCGTTCTTCGCAGATGTAGAAATTTATTATTGAGCTTGAATTTAAAAATTAAAAAAACTTTCAAATTGATTAAGATAACAATCTGGAACCATATAAAATATTTCAGTCGAAATTAGTCATTCTTATGTTTGGGATCTTGATAAGTTGACTCTTATTTACATATTTAAAGAGCCTCCTAAATTGGATCTTCAAGGCCAAAAAGTGCCAGGTTTATAATTTCTAATTTCGTAATGTTTATCTTTTCTGAGACGATTTATATTTCTTAGAAATTTCCACCTGAGTTAATTGTTTCACGGCCTCTTTTGTTTTGTTTATGTTGGCTGACTTTTTTCAGTCTCAATAGTAAGATTTCCATAATTACAACCTTGTTCCCTTAGTTTACTTTTGACTCTCGTGCGGAGATGTTGAAAATAATCTTTAATTCGTTACAGTCAACACGTAACGTGCTCGCGATTAATCCATAGATTAATTAATTGATTTGCATTCTTTATTAAGTGTTCGTCCCAAAGTGTTCTTTATTTTTTTTCTAAAAGTTTTATCATTTTTTTAAATAGTGTTTATATAGTGTTTCAATAGTGTAAATAGTGTTTAATTTTCAGTGAGAAGTAGTTTTTTCGACTTGGTTATCTTCTGGCTTGGCTGTCTTCTGGCTTGGATGTCTTCTGGCTTGGTTGTCTTCTGGCTAACAAAGCATGCTGGGAAAAATATGTGCTACAAAACACATAAGGTATTTAGAATTTCGCATTTCAAAAATCTAACTCTTTTTTAAAATATTAGGTCTTCTGTGCGTTGATTTAAGGAAACCCGAGACTTTTCCAAGAATTTCGTGATCGCTCCCTAAAGTCTGTTACATAATTTTTGAACGGTCCTAAAAAAGGACTAATTGATTCAGTAAGGGTAACTAAATCAATTAGTAAGTCTTACTATATTATAAATGAAATAGTAGTTTTTTTTTACTATGAATTAGTATTTTTTAACTAATTGGTAGTAAAAATTACTAAAATGAATTGAAATTATTTTTTTTGCCCTTTTAAATCGAAAATTATCATTATTATAAATAGATTGTGTGAAAACACACAGAATTGTCTATAAAGCTTTTTCTTCGATCACCGAACTTAAGAAAAATTTGAATCGATTGATCACGGTTGATAATTGATAACAGAGCAAAAAGCGTATATTTTTGAGTTTCACGTTTTCTAAAATTTGAAGATTATAGCGTTTATCCCTCGCCCTTAACCACAGAACATAAATCATTCGAGAATCAACCACCTGCGCTTAGGGCTATAATACCTAAAGTTAATGCCATAAGCTCCTGCTAACTATTCAGCAGGTTCGAGGAATGTCCTCGCATTTCAGATACAATAGTCGAAGAACATATCGCGCCAATTGGCCAATGGCCAATGTCCAAATGAAATTTATATCCCACATAAGTCCTTTTATTATCAGTGCCTTCTATTTGTATGAATAAATCCACCCTATTCGAGTAAAATCCTAAATTCTTAAATTCCAAAGTACAAGAAGAGTGATAGAGAAAATATGGATCAGATCATTTTCATCAGTTTTTTCGCAAAATTATGTGAAAGAATTTTTTTAAATTTATAGATCAGGGTAGTTACTAATCGCATATACAGCTATAAAATATTTACCCATATTCGCATTAATCAACAATCTTTTCGAAACAATAACTTTCATGGAAATTATTTTTATCTCGTGTAATAATATGGTATTTATAATTGAATTTTTAATTTAGTATCTTTCCTTTGTTATATATTCTCTCATCAATCTGGCGAATAAAATTTTCGATACTTTGGTGCAGAATGTAAATATTGAAGAGTGCCATTAAGTCAGAAACTTTTTCGCCAGATGGGTATCCCCTGATCCACCATAATCGTCAGCAATGATCAGGGTGAGGTTCGTAAAGCTCGTTTCAATTCATATGGGCTTACGTGGATCGATGACCGGATAGTCTGATGCTCAAGATCAATCGCACACATGTTTGAGCACATTCTCAACACCATAAAAAAATTTAAATCACCTTTTTCCATTCTTATTCAAATCTTTCTTTTCAATTAATTAGATTATAGTAAAATGAAAAAAGGGCTGCTATAAACTAGAGAGAACGTTAATTTAATTTTAAATTTGCTAGCACCTTTAAAAATTTAACATTAAAAATAAAAATTAAAATTAAAAATTAAAATCAATAAAAGTTAAAATTAGTAATTGATAATTTAATATCTAATTAGCCAAACGTCCTCCCATTTGATCATCAATAAAAGCGGTTTCATACTTTTTCATTTTATACAAAAATGATTTACAAACTCTACAGACAAAGCAAATAGAAAGATAAATTTAGCAAAGTGACTGCCATTCATTTCATTTCCCAGGGTCGCTTTTCCGATCCGTAAAATCCGATTCTTTGTCTTTAGAAAAGAGACCGAAATCTCAAGTCGAAAGATTTTGCTGACCGAACCAACTGGAAGAAAGTTTCTCTCAACCGTGGAAGAAAGGGAATAAACTTCAGTGACTTGTAACTTTCCTCAAAACTTTACGATTTCCAACTTTCAGAGAGACTATCGACCTCGCGGAACTGGAAAAACTTCATGAAATTTTCCCTAAATAATTTCTGATCTGATATTACTAACTTGACATGAAAAATTTGGTGAAAATATCATAAAGTTTGGGTTATTGATATACTATGGTGAGAATGTTTTGCAAATCAGATAAAAATGATAAAACTTGAGAAATAAAATGGGATTAAGTATGAAAAAGAGTTGAAGTAGGTGAAGTAAATATTAGTTTGGATACCTCGATCTAAAGTGTAAGAACCAGCCCGGGCGGGAAAACGGATATGCTTCCAGTAACATGAACAAACCAATTAGCTGGTTAAGCGGGCAAACCCCCATGAAATTCAATTGTCTTCGCCCCATGCATCTCCGGGCTAACCACCCTTATATTTTCATCCCTCTCTCTTTCTCCCTTTCTCAATCTATTTTATCCCTCCTTCTCTTTATCCCTTCTTCACTTTCTCTGGCTCTCTCACTTGCTGAGGTTCATGGAACTGTAAGGACGCTAACGGCCATGCAAGCTCGCTATTAGGGTGTCAATTAAATTAGATCAGCAGCTAGTGAGGGTGACTTAACTTTCAAAATGATACTTGTGTGCCAACATTGAAACTAATATTACAAATACCAATAATTCGAAAGGACTTATGAAAAATATTCGACACTTAGGAAAAATATTCGAAACTTAGGAAAAATAGACCTAAATAATCGTAAAACTGCTGATGAAAATGATCTGCATATAATATCGGAATAAATATGAATAAAAATACTCTTAATTGACTCTTAATCAAATACGATTAATACAACCGATTCTGCTTTCATTTCTATGCATTCAGCTCTTCCAATTGTAGTTGGAAGACCGGATATTCTCTCCCAGCTAATATTTACATTTTTTCCACACATACGTACTCCACCTTCTACACCTAAAGCAACTAGCATAAAGTTTTTAATAATTACACTGGCGGATGGAAAGATGGCGAAGTAATGAATTCTCTTTCCTCTGTCCGTTTACCTTACCCTGTACACCAACCCTCCAAGCTATATCCTTGAATCATTCCACTATGCTCAAGTTACCAAAAACCTCCCCCTTTACGGCCCTTTCATGAAGTGAATATTTAACTTTTACGGCTTGAGGTTAAAAATGCTGAACCGCCAGCAGAGCTTTTAAAACTTGCCCAAAGTTACTCAGATAATAAGGTATAACGGCCACGGTTTGCTCTCAAACTTTTCTTTCATGCTTTTAACTTTTACTCGTCGCAGCGAAGGTTTAATTTTGAAAATATTTTAGATTTTCTTATATAGAAACGTAAATCCTGAAGGAAGAAGTCAATTCTTCATTTATTCATTTGACTAAAGTTTTAGACGTCTCTTCGGACGATTTTTTGTCTTGAATTTGTCGAATTTGAAAACATTTTTCATCTTTATGAAATCTCGTTAAATACTTTCAATTACATGAAAATCTAATGAAAACTCTTTATTCGATTTTTAGATTCCTTAAATTTCTTTAGATTCAATAAAACCCCAATAACTGGTAAAATCTCTTAAAATTTATTTTGATTTTGAGAAATTTTAAGGGAATTTTACGTTACTGCGATTTTATTGAATCTAGTGCAAATAAAAAAGGTTTTGGTGACATTTCAATGGATATTCAGGAATTTTAACGTATTTAACTAGATTTCATAGGATTTTAAGTAATTTTAAAGAATTTTATGATATTTCATTGGATTTTCTGATGTTTTAAGGAATTTAATGAGATTCCATGGGATTTTGAATAATGGGAAGGAATTTTATGGGATTTTAGAGAATTTCACGATATCTTGTGAAACTTTAAGTACTTTAAGGGATTTTACAATGTTTTACGGGAATTAAGTAATTTTAAGGATTTTTAAGAGATTTACTGGTAAAAAATATTTTAAGGGATTTAATGAGATTTCATGGGAGTTTGAATAATGTAAAAGAATTTCATGGGATTTTAAAGAATTTGACGATATTCTTTAAAACTTTAAGTATTTTTAAGGGATTTTACAATATTTTACGAGAATTAAGTAATTTTAAGGACTTTTAAGAGATTTAAGGAATTTAACGAAATTTCATTGGGTTTTTAGGAATTTAATGAAATTCCATGGGATATTAAGTAATTTTAAAAGATTTCATGAAAGTTAAAGTAATTTTATGAAACTTATTGAGGTTCCTGCAATTCGACAAGGAATTACAATTTTTAATCTTTGAATTATTCAAAGTATTTTAGATTTTCTTACATAAAAACGCAAATACTGAAAAAAGAAGTCATTTATGCATTTGACTGAAATTTTAGACGTCTCTTTGGATGATTTTTTTTTCAATTTGCTGAATTTGAAAACATTCTTCATCTTCATGAAATATCTTTAAATACTTTCAATTACCTGAACATCCAATGAAAACTATTTATTAGATTTTTAGATTCTTTAAAACCCCAATAACTGATAAAATTCCTTACAATTTATTATGATTTTGAGAAATTTTAAGGGAATTTTACCAGTTACTGCGGTTTTATTAAATCTAGAGAAATTTAAAAGGATTTGGCGCGATTTCACTGTGGATTTTTAAGAATTTTAAAGTATTTAACTAGATTTCATGGGATATTGAGTAATTTTAAAAGCTTTTACGAAACTTAAAGGAATTTAATGAAACTGATTGAGGTTCCTGAAATTAAACAAATAATTACAAGTTCTTATAATTCAAAGATTAAAAATTCTAATTTATTTTGCATACTTCTAATTTTAAAATCCTTTGATTTGAAATTGTGTAGAATATCCTTTCTTTTGTTAAAAAATTCTTTCTTGTGTCAGGTTTTCAGTCTTAACTGGTGTTTTAATTTTAATTTATAAAATATTGTTTTTTGTTTACTCTAAAATGTCATGAGTAAATAAAAAAAAACGGTTTCTGTACTTTGGTTTCTATTTCTTGGACATTATAAACAAGAAAATGGAAAGAAAAAAAATTAAATTCGACGAGAATATCCATAAATTCGTCAGACGTCTTCAACTTCAGTCTAATCATTTATTCTTCTTTTCAGTAATAATTGTTTTAGCATAAAATCTTCGGTGAACTCTTGGTAAACCGAAAGATCTCGCAGAATGTAGTTTCGTGAACCTACATCTTGTCCTGTCCTTTCCAATATACTCGGTGTAACCACACCATGAACATGTGTTCGTGTACGTGCGATATCCCGCAATTGCGTGAACGCGGTAAAGAAGTGAGGGTGAAATCCATATATACACATATATACGAAAGCCAGAGTGAAATGTGGATGTGTATTGCGATGTGTAAGATGGCGGTGGATCGTGGGTGTGCTAGGCCAGAGAGCATGGATGACATATGCAGAATGTAGCCATATCTATATTTTACTCAGAGCTATTCGAGCAAAAATTTATGGCGACCCGCAAATTCGACTTCTCTCTTTTCTTTTACTTTTCAAACCTCCCTTCTAGTTTTGCCCTTTCAAGTTCACAATCCCTGAAAATTGCTACTGCTTCTTTTCATGGAACTCTTTTTTACATCTGCCTTTTATTACATCATATCACTATCTCTCTCCCAACCATTCATCTATTTTTTATTCAATTGCAAACTTGAATCGTATTATAAAATTAACAAACAGGAATATGATTATTTTTGATTTAATATCACATGGAATTTATAGCAGTAAATTCCAGAGTGTCAAATTTTGATTAGTGTCAATTATTTTTCATTGAGTAACACTTTGATTCATTTTGAACACTTTGATTGTGTAGATAATGAATCTTTGAAATTTGCTATTATAATATGTAACAATTTTGGAAAAAAGATGAAATTTCGATTAAATCAAGTTGAATAAAAAATGGTAAAACGGACGTGAGTCTACTTTTGCCTCTTATCAGAGATGAAACGTGAGATGTGGAAAAATCTTTGTCGGAGCGAAAGTGCAGTGACGTAAAACAGCGTAAAGCACCCGTTTCAGGAAAACTTGGACTTTATGGTGGTGCATACTGCATACGTGGTACGTAACGAGGGAATCCCATGGTCATAGGCCATGGCATGACGAGAGTTTCCTGTAAGCTCGCAAAAGCCCCGAAAGCTCGAAAGAGAGTGTCACGTTCCCATAGCAACTGAGGGTGACTCCGCCTCTGAAACCCCCGGTTCGATATCCTCACCTCCTCTTCTCTTTCCACGCTATCAATGTGCTCCACATTTTTCTACCCTGCTATAATGCTACGCGCGCAACGTGTCGCGGAGCTCAAATTTTCAAAGCCAGACAAAAAGTCACGACCGATGTCGAGAACTCAGCATTCTGTAATCGGGGGTTGAGGAAAAATATCAACTTTTTTTAGACTCGAAATCACAAACAATTTTCCTCTGTGATGAAAGAAAGTTTAGAGAGACTTTTTCAAAATGTACCACAATCATTATCCTGCGTTAAAAAAGTGGTCAAATGAAATGTCTCAAATATCTCGCATACATTTTTGTTGGAAATGTGATTGGTTTTTAAATGACTTGTGAAAAGGAAAACAAAATTATTGCGCGTTTGATTGATTGTAAGTTCCTTAAAATTTTACAAAAAGGCTTAAAAATCCTTTAAAATTCTTTAAAATCTCTTACCATTCTTATAAATCTCTTTGAATTCCATAAAATTTCATAAAAGTCTTTAAAATCATAAATCTTTTGAAATCCTTGTTAAACTCTATTAAAATCTGTAAAAAAAATTCTAGAAAACTTTTGAAATTCTATGAAATTCTTAAAAATTCTACAAAATATTTTCAAAATCAGAGAAATATCTTGAAATTCTCTTAATTTATTATAAATCTCATAAAATTCCGTCAAATACTTAAAACTTTCACAATGTCATTTAAAAATCGAACTTAAAAGCCCTTTACCAATTTACAGCCTTTAAAATCCTTTTAACTAAATTCTACTAAATCTTTTAAATTTTTAAATACTAAAAATCGTAAAAATATTTTGAAATCCTTGTTAAAATTTATTAAAATCTGTAAAAAAATCCTAGAAACCTCTTGAAATCCTTTTAAATTATTATAAATCTCATAAAATTCTGTCAAATACATAAAAACTCCACAATATCTTTTTAAAACCGAACTTGAAAGCCCTTAAACAATTTACAGTCTTTGAAATCCTTTTATCTAAATTCTACTAAATTTTTTAAATTGTTAAATTCTAAAAATCGTAAAAATATTTTAAATCTCTTCATAATATTATCTGAAAAACTTTCAAATTCCTTAAAATTCCCAGAAAATTGTTGAAATTTTACGGTAGCATTTAAAATGCCTTAGAATTCCCAGAAAATTTTTTTAATTTTTAATTTTTTTAATTCATCAAATTCTATATAAAATCCTTTAAAATTTCTTCCTTTTAAAGATAAGAAAAATTTCTTAAAATCACTTAAAAGTATTAAAAATCCTTGAAATTCCATTAAAATCCCTCGCAATTCTTAGAAACCTGCAAAATATCTAAAAATTCCTCGAAATTACAGAACAACATCAAAAATTCCTTAAAACTCCTACAAACTTTTTGAAATCCCTTAAACTTTCACGTAAACCTTAGAAATCGCTTAAGTTCGTTGAAATCTCTTAAAATTCTTAGAATTCTTCAAAATCTCTTAAAATTGCATGAACTTTTCTAATTCCACGAAATCTTTTTAATATCCTACAATTCTTTTGAATTACATAAAAAATAAATTAAAAATCGTCGAAATCCCTTAAAATTCCTAGAAATATTTTTAAAATCCTAAAAAAATCTTTTGAATTTCATAAAAATCACTTAAAAATCGTCAAATTCCTTTAAAATTCTTAGAAATCTCTTAAAATTTTTCTCTAAAAATGTCTCGAAAATCTCGCAAATATTATAGTTCCAAATCTGATTGGCTTGTACTAAGGGTACTTTGTCCATAATAACTTCTCTGAGAACTATTCATTTTTAAAATTAGGTTTTGTTCTCTTTGTACCATTTTATTCACAAAATTATATAATTTCGCGGATTTTTAAAAAAATACTCTCTTCGTTGAATATTTAGACTCGAATGCGTACAATTTTGATTGTAAAGTTCTTTTACCTGTTGTCGATATCAGAAGAAGAGGGTGTTCCACGATAGCGACCCCGACGACCGTGAGTTCAATTTCGTAGAGTGCATCCGACGAGTGATTCTATATCTATTTTTATTTGTGTGTGTATATATGCACCAATACACGATTACTGCATATATGGTGCAGTGATTCACCAACATACAATAAAAATATGTCTCGCTTCCCGTTTCAAGCTCGGATGGTGCTAAAACCGCCCCCGTATGGACGTCAGGAAAAGGTGGACTTGGGCCAGCCATTATTGGCCATCCTTCTTGATTAGCACGATCCGACCTTGTTTCTTTCTTCTCCTCCTTCTCTCACTTTAAATTGGATTTTTTATTATGAATTATGAAAGAACGAATAGTTCTGGAAAATCTGCAAAACTTTTCTAGCTTCATTCTTTTAAATTTTCACGAATCTTTCCTTTGGTATCCTTGATACACAAATATTAATTTCAGTCTCTATTTAATTATCATTTTCTCTCTAAAACTGAATCAGTAAAATTTCACTGAAACTTTCAGTCATCTTCACTAAACTACTAAAAATTTCAGTGACTTTTCACTGATTTCCAGTAGGTTTTTCACTGATTAAAAACGTGAGAATAGAGTCACTGCAAATCAGTGGAAAATTTGACTGGTAATCAGTTAAATTTCACTGATTCAAGTTTAGAGAGTTGTAAATACAAAATACAAGTTACAAATTACAAAGGGATTTTAAGATATTTACTGAGATTTTAGAGATATTAAACTATTTTACGGAGGTTTAAGGAGTTTTATGGAATTTCTAAGTGTTTGGAGATATTTAATGTTATTTTAAAGGATTTAATAATACTTAATGGGATTTTGAGTAAGTTTAAAGTATTTTAAAGAACTTTATGCAAATTATTTGGATTTTATAGAGAATATTAAGGGATATTAGGCATTTCAAGGGATTCTTTGTTTTTTATTGGATTTTTAGGTATTTTAAAGGGATTTCAAGGGATTTAACGTAATTTAAAGGGATGTCACGAGTTTTCATGGAATTTTAAGGACTTTTACAGGATTTCATGTTTATCGAAGCTTTCCAACCACTTTTTCAAGCGTTTCTCACAAAACTCTTTTCCCACCCATTTTTTTAAATTAAAATAAAAAAAGCCTTACTCTCTAAATCTGAACCAGTGAAAACCCTACCAAATCAATGAAATTCGCTGATGAATCATCGAAATTGCTTTCATAGAGGGTATTTCTTAATTCACTGATTCATCAGCGAATTTCACTGACTTGGTAGGGTTTTCGCTGGTTCAGATTTAGAGAGTATCTATGTATTAATCTAGAATAATTATTTCAAACTACAATTTGAATCCATTTAGTTGCCCTCTTCGTACAAAATAGTACTCAGTGCCGAATGAGTCAATAACTCCAAATAACAAAATAAAAAGTAAATAAAAGAAAGGTAACCGTTATAATTCAGAAACCCAGTTCTCGTAGTTTCATCCTCGCCTCGTAGGATCTATCCTCGTGACATCACACTTATGAAGCAAGTCCCTATCATCCGCGAGGCGCAGGCGTGCCACGATTACCCCACCAGACTTTGGTGGTGTATTTCCTCTCTCGTGGTAGGGTAAAATTTCCCTCCCCCTTATCGCACAACCGCTCCCCATATTTCTGCCGCCTCCGTCTCTCTCCCTCTAACTATCTCACTCAATCCACCCACGCCGCCGACGACACAGTCCAGCTCCGCACCCACCGACCTCCTTGGTCCCGGCAGCAGCTAAACCAGAAGCCGCGGTCTCCCGGTCATAGTTTCACCCGATCCGCTAATCAAATCGCACCTAACTTTATACACGTCGTCGCCAAATTCGTTCCGCGTCGTTGCCAAAATTGTGGACCACTTCCTCGAACCGGAAGTCCCAATATTCCAAAGTTGGCTTCGCGAAAATCACAAAAAAAAGCAAAAAAGAGGCTAGGACCCTTCCGACGGATAAGAGGATGCGATACCAATGCCTGAAATGCTCTTTACTCGCTCCGCTTATAAAAGCGAGTCCAGTGCCAGTCGCGAAGTTCCACGGAATTCGGCGTTTCTTATATTAGCTGGCGTGCTTTCGAAGCGGCAGGGTAGATCCGCAAAAGGAGAGAATAACTAAGCCGGGGTCTCAGCTATCGAAAGATCCCCTTTTTCTGCCATCGACAGCCGAGCTACGATTTACATCGGGTCCGGTGCCCGATTTACATTGACACGCGTGTAAAAACACTTCCCCCTGGTCTCTACCGTTCGTCGCATCAAAGGAGAGGAAAGATCCATCTAGAGGATCGATGATCTTCCAAGGACCACTCTATGGATCACTCGCCAAATTGACTCTCTTCGGGTTTATCAGTTTTGGATTTTGTCTCTCGATTTCTTAATTTGTTGAACTCGTGGTAGAATCTTTCGGGAAGGGAGTTTCAAAAGTGTGGGGTATGCAAGAATATTTGTCTAGGTGTGCTTTTTTCGGAGAGTGAGGAAGTGCGTTGGGAATAGGAAAAGGTAGACATGAGAAAGGTTTGACAATAAGGGAAGAAGAAGAAGAAGAATAAGGAAGATCAACAATTAATAAACGAAAGGAATAATTAATAAAAGGAAAGATGAGACAGGATAACAGTTGAAAGTCATAACGAAGAAAATCTCTTATAGAAGAGACCATCTTCAGGAAGGAAAAGGGATTTTGGGACAAGGACTCAACTGCCTTAAGCAGACATCTTCAAACAAATTCATTGATCAGTCCTTGAGAATATAAAACAAAAGGTACAAATACTATAGCTAATTTAAATTGATCTTGGAGTTGGTTTTCGAGATACTTCCCAATAAAGAATCTTTCCAAGGAGAAGTAAACAAACAGATCATCATCTGATAAACGAAAGATTACAGATTATAGATCGTATGGAAGATATTATTTTAAGTAGCGCCAATTTTTTACGGGATACTATTTAAAAGAAAATAAAACATCATCATTGAAAAACTGATTCTTGAAGACTAGAACAACTGGATAGTATCAAAAATTCAGACAAGCTGAAGGATACAAGCATCAGAAAAAGGAAGGGATTTTTAAAGAAATATTGTTAGTAGACATCTACTAGAAGAAGTTCACATTGTTTACGAAAAGAGAATTTTTATTAATATCCTAATCATCAGAGCCTGAATCCCAAGAATTGTAAACTGGAAAATAACTATCAATACCACAAGCGACAAATTCTTCCGATCTTTACGAAAATCGAGAAAAGTTACCATTCTTAGTTCTGTAAAAGAAAGATATAGAGATTTCGCAAGGAGATTGACGGTCGATCGACAGCATAAGCAAGGTTATGGTCGAGATAAACCGGGACCAGTAAGTCGGGCTGATAAGACTGGGGCCGTCGCTTGAAGAACGCCAGTCGATGAGTGCGCGGTTGCCTTCAGGCCCGCTCGGACGCCACCGAAAGGCTCCTTTCTTTTCGGTTTACATCCCCGACGAATTTCCATTTATTCCTCAGGACATCTCAAAATCCACCCAAAATTCCCTTCCACCAGTGCAGTTTCTTCACAACAAGTCGAATTAATTCATTAATCTGTGTTTGAGTCATTCAGTGATAGTGCACCATGAAAGAAAGACCTTTTTCGTTCTAAGAACAGGATTCCATTAAGGGAATGGTGACGAATTTCTCATTTCATCTCTTTAATTAATTCTTCTGTGAAAGTTGGATATGTAGTCTTGCCAAAGATTCGGAAGATGCAAAAGAAAACGTTGGTCGAGAAGGATCATTCCGAAGATTATCTCTGCTGGGCCAACCCCGTCGGTCGATGACATCCAAAAATTATCAACCCTGTAGGAGAACTTTGCCTAAAAACAAGAACAAAGTGAACATAAATACTCAATATTTCCCTCATTAGATCCTAATATAAGTATAGAAATCTTCTTTCAAGTGGCCATCGTATTGAGTGCTTTCGATCAAGTGTTTTTCAGTGTTCAGATGACAGTGTTGGATCAGTCGATCTAAGCTTAATTCGCGATTTGGCCAGATTAAAAGAGACTTTGATTATATTGAAAGATTAATAGGAAAATGATGGCTAGACAAGAGAGATCGTTTAGTGATATTAACTCGATGAAGAGGTAGAGATTGGGATTTTCCAGTGAAGTGAGATTTTCAGTGAACTCTTCTCTGATAAAGTGAGAAGAGTTGGTGATTTTTTCAACCGGGAAGAACGATTTTAGACTGGAGCTGTACTTGCCATACGCACCACTGCCGGGAGGTGGAGGAATCCTCCCGGCGGTGACATCCGGGGTTGCAATCGGGGGTGGAGGTTGTCGTCCGGTGTTGCTTGGAGGTGTGGATCTTTCCATGTCGGCGGCTGTACAATCGGCCCCGAATGGGCCACCATCTCATAATTCTTTACATCCACCAGGTGGTCTGCCACCCCTACCGCCTTTGGGAAGCGGGCCGGTGATGATGTCAAGACCTCCTTCGGGTGCAATGCCTCCTATGGGTCCAGCTCTACCTCCGACGCATCATGACGCCGCTGATCTTGTTGACGCTTCACCAAATCCTGATGTTCTTCTTGCTCTTCTTGCGAGAAACAAAAATCTGGAAGGTAGGAATTGTGATTAGGTGTGAGGAATTTATTAGGGTGAGGAATTTATTAGGTGTGCACGGAATTTTTTAGATAGATTAAAACGTCTTTTTTATTGCACTTGTTATTGGATAGAAAAAAAGATATGTATGAAAATGAAACAAACGTGCTACGTGATTTTCAGAAGTCATGCCTGAGGTCGTGGAGTTCATACTCGAGAGAAGATTAGATAATTATAAAATAACATTTTGGTGGTCGGTATATATAAATTAATATTTTAAGTTCTTGTGAAAAAAGCGGGTCTTTTGATCTATTATGAAACCGACAAGTGGCATTGATTATGTCTGAGAAAGATAGCTTTTATCTTACTAGAATTATGTCATAATGTATAATTTAAAATATCTAATGATATCTTAAATTTCTCTAGGCCAGTGATATTATATTTACCGCAACAATTTCTTGTTTTAAATCTACACTGACAAAGTTCAGATAATATAATAATGAAAGTTTTTTCTTCTCTATTTCATCTTTCCAATGTGCATGTTGATAAAATGGAAAAAAAAGTTCGCATTACACTAATGAAGTCTGAATTGTTCCGAAAGGCGAAAGGCAAAAAAATCATCACTATCGTCTTGAGATGATGCATAAGTTCATATAGATTCACAATGCTTTTGTTTTGTAGAGTTTGAAGTACGACGTTCGTCTTATCTGTGGCCCTGTGTTTAAAACTTGTCAATGAGACAACGTTTTATCTTTCGGCTACTAAAAAACTGAAAATAATTATTAAGTGTGTATTAATACACACTTGTTTCTATTTATTTTCGGAGACAAAAATCAATTTTGGACACTTATCCACCTGTTCTCTCTAAATTTGAATCAGTAGCGGAAAATGAGTCATTGACTCAGATGTAGAAAATCTAGTTGCACATATAAGTGGAAATCACATAAATAATGTTTTTGAATTTTATATCTTCACAGATAAAACAAGTTGGAGTTCTTTACTCATGAAAGACAACTCTTTCAGATAAGCTTACTGAGTTTAGAAAATTGATAAGATTATAGATTATTATACACAATGAGAAATGGCACAGTAGCACTATTACAGACTTTCTTTAGATTCAGATTGTAAATGTGCCATTTTTAAACATTTTTAATGAAAAAATCATTCAAGTTTGATCTTCATATATTCAACCAGCCTTATTATATAAAACATACACTTTAATCAAATCAATCTGAAACTTGAAGTAGAATCCAACACCCTTTCTTTCTTATTAATCAAGAAAATCGTAGAAATGCCCAAGCAACGACTCACATGCAACAGATTGCTGAAAGTGTGCATAATACACCCAATGCAATCTTGCAACTCGCTCTCTTGTAAACGTATTGCACACACTTTTCTCACTCTAATAGGTACAAACATATATACATACTTATATACAAACATACATATTAGGTACATAAATTTATGTACATGTGTGTGCTGATTCTACACTAAAACAACAAATTCGCATGAATAAAGTATAATAATGCATACAGGCGAAAAATACATATATGTGTACATATATATACATGTGAATGTGTGTATGTGAACACTGCATTGTGCCTACGTGCGTAGGATGCATGCATGGTAGAATCTACTAAGATCTGTGAACGAAGGTTGAGATCTGAGTCTTATTTCCGGTATTCTCGTCGTAGTGCTCACCTGCCCTCTAAGTAATTCATCCCCTCAATCTCGGTGAGTGGAGCAAGGTCGTACGAGATCCTTAATTATGCACGCGAGAGGATATTGAAGAGGCGCGACTCCTAACCAAGTTATTAACAACTGCACCCTCTCATAATCTGATTAACCTTCGCGGATGACAAGCCGAGGTTCAAAGTACACGAATATTCGTCTAGATGTGAACTAATCGTGCTTATTCTCATCCGGAGACAAGATTTTTCGGAAAAGGTCGTTTTTGTTACAAGTATTCCTTTCTTTATCGTTATGGAAATACACGGAGAAAAATGGATATTAAAAAGTAATATCTAGCTATTTAACTACACTGAGAAACTCTGTGTTAGAAAAATTACTAATATCGATAGCAAGTAGGGGCAAAATCCCAAAATTGAGACATTTTAATACAGAAAATAATAAATTTTACTATTTCAATAGAAATTTTTACTATTTAAATAGTAAAATTTATTATTTTCTGTAATAAAATGTCTCAATTTTGGGATTTTGCCCCTACTTGCTATCGATATTAGTAATTTTTCTAACATAGAATTTCTCAGTGTATGGGACGACTATCTAGATATTTAGATATAATATCTTGATATTAAAATATATAATCCGAATATTCTAACATCCAATATTTTAATCTCTGGAT
>UCOK01000047.1:0-18114 GCA_900474325.1 Synergus umbraculus | reverse complement strand
ATAATATATAATATATAATATATAATATATATAATTTAATCGTTTGATAATTTCTTCAAAATCAGTAGAAATATATATATATATATAAATATAAATTAAACATAATTAAACATATTTTGAAACATAACAATATGGAAACATATTTCTAAGATATTTTCTCTAATAAAAATGATTTAGTAAAAATATAGACCGTAGGTGAACTAAATAATTCTAAACGATATTGTCTTCCTGAATAACTCGAAGAGAGCTTGAAAATCATTTAACAGAAATTAATTAATATTCACGAGTGGATTTGATCACTTTACAATCCGAAACACGCAGCAACAAGCATGACTTTAATGAGCCTGGAATAACGAGAATGCATGTATATTCTCATTCAAACGAGTTTAAAACAAGAATAAAAAAGTGATAAAAAACGAGATTCACACCGGTGCTCTATTTTTTTACATTTTAATGTCACGTATCGTTCTTCATGTATAACGTACTTATTAAATAAATAAATAAAACATACTAATCTATATAGATATACTATAATATACACTATAAAATAATTTCCTACAATCTTTTAAAATTAATTCCACATTTTTGATTTTGATAATTTATGTTTGGGAAAATCTCGAAAAGTTTGCGGAAATCAGCGTCTGGAAATTTTAAGGAAAATCTAAGAAATTTTCAACGTATATTATAAATATAAATATAATTTTATATTATAAATTTGAAATTCTTTATGTGGGGCCTCTGAATATGTGATTAAGGAAACTGTAGTTAATTAATACAAAACGAAATTTCAGAATTTTAGTAATTAACATCATTTTACAAGAAGAATAACTAGACCGAATGAATTCAACTCAAACAAGATAGAGATCCTTTCAGAATAATCCTTTTCAAGAAAAGCTGGGTCTTGATGTTCTACAGACGATATTCGATTCGATAGAGGGATATAATCTTGTTGACATTTTTTATATAGGTATATCTAACGACTTCTTTTGTGCCTTTGACATTTTCATCACTCAGAAAAAAGGGATGACATTATGAAGAAAAAAAAATTAGTTGTTATTATTCGTTACTAGCGACTTTTATTCTTGGTCTTTGCTGGAGGTTATTATTTTCCATGTTCTGAGGTTGTTATTGCGCTTTTTTTTTTTGAAATATGAGCCGAAAAAAATTTAAACTAGGTTTCGGTGAGCAGATGAAAATATTGCTAAATCATACGAAATTTACGATCTACGGGTTATAAATCATCGTTAGGTTTCGGCACCCAGAGAGTCCGAAAACCATAAAAGACGTTCTATCTACTGGTTTTCTGGCCTTTTCAGGTTTATCATTTTTTTATATGTATGATAGTATAACAAGCGCAAAATTCATCAAAATGATCGGACGTGGTAAAATTTATTAGAGGGTTAAAACAAAGGTCAAATTCGTTGAATGTAAAAAATTATAGCGAAAAGAGAATACATTTTTCTCCGTATTTTCGAGAGATTTTAAATGTTGTGGTGAAATTTCGAGGAATTTTAAGAGACCTCAATAAATACTTTTGGGAATTTTAAGAGATTTTGACGATTTTTAAATCACTTCTACGAAATTGAAAAGATTTTTAGAACTTTTAAAGAGTTCGTAAAATTTTCAGAAATTTTATGTAATTTTAAGAGATTTTAAGGGATTTCAGGAGGTTTCTAGGAATTTTAAAGGATTTTTTATTTTGCTGTAGAATTTCGAATAATTTTAAGAGATTTCAGCGTTTTAAAAGAAATTTTAAGGGATTTCTACGATTTTCAACTGATTTTATTATTGATTGTATTTTTTATTTTACTTACGAAATATTTTAAGATTTAGGATTTTTGAAGATTTCGTAGAATTTTAAGGGATTACAGGATATTTCGTGGGATTTTACAGAAATTCATGCAATTTCTAGAAATCTGTAAGAATGCTAGGAGTTCAAAATTTTTTTGAAATTTTGAGAAATTTCAAGACATTTCAAGAGGTTTCTAAGAGTTATAAAGGATTTTAAATACTTTCGTAGAATTTCGAAGAAATTTAAGGGATATAAAAAGGTTCCCAGGAATTTTGAGGAATTTTAAGACACTTCAAGAGATTTTTATGATTTTTAATAGCTTTGTGAAATGTCAAAGGATTTAATGGAATTTGATGAGATTTTTAATAATTGTAATTGATTTTGAAGAATACAAAGGAATTTTAAATGCTATCTAGATTTTTAAAGAATTTAAAGAATTTTCTAAGAATTTTAAGAGATTTTCACAATTTTAACGTATTTTAACAGATTTTTATGACCTTTAAAATATTTCAAGGAACTTGACCGATTATAAAAATTGTCGGGGAATTTTATTCAGCATTTTAAAAAAATTTTTATGATTTTTAAAAGATCTCGTACGGTATAAAAGGATTTCGAAGTTTGTCATAAAATTTTAAGCGATTTTAAGAGATTTTTCTGTTTTGGGAAAGATTTTTTAGGATTTTTAAGAATATTATGGAACTTGATGAGATTTCTAATGATTATAAAAAATTTTAAATGTTAAGAAATTTCAAGATGTTTATAAAAAATATTAGAGATTTTCATGAATTTTTCAAATAGATTTCAAGTGATTTATGATTTTGAACCTTTTTGTGGAATTTCGTATAATTTTAAGAGAATTTTAGTATTTTGGAAATATTTCTAGGAATTTTAAAGGATTTCAAGATATTTTGTTAAATTTTAAAGGAATTAATGCAGTTTTAAGGAATTTCAAAAAGTTTGTAGGAATTTTAAGGTGTTTTAAGAAATTTTAAGGATTTTTCGGAATTTTAAGAGATTTCTGATAATTTAAACTTTTTTCAAGAGATTTTTGTGAAATTTTAAAGGATTTCATGGAATTTGATGGGATTTCTTTAAAGGATATAAAGGAAATGGAATTTTAAAAAATTTCTAGGAAAGTTATCGTCAAATTATTAGGGAATTAAAGAGATTTTTCTGATTTTTAAAAAATTTTGTTAGACCACTACTGTTTTTAAGACAGGATATTAAAGAATTTTAAAGGAATTGAAAATAAACTTAAAGAGAATGAAATTTTCAAAAGTTTCTAGGAAAGTTATATTGTCAAATTTTTAGAGATCTCAAGAGAGATTTTTCTGATTTTCAAAAAATTTTGTAGAATTTTTAAGGGTTTCATGGAATTTTTTTGAGGATTTCTAAGAATTTTCAGAGGATTTTGAGTTTTTCGAAATATTTCTGGGAATTTTAAGAAATTCGATGATTTTGAATTTATTTTTACGAAATTCAAAAGAATTTCTAAGGAATTCCTAGAATACTGAGAATTGTAGGATATTAAAAAGATGTGGTGGAATTTTAAAGGATTTCAAAAGTTTTGTAGGAGTTTTAAGGCGTTTTAAGGAATTTTTAAAGTTTTACTAAAATTTCGAGAAATTTTAACATATTTTAAAATATTTCTAATAATTTTAAGTGATTTCATGAGATTTTTCTAATCTTTAAAAGATTTTGTGAGAATTTTAAAGGATTTCATGGAATCTTATCAGATTTCTAATAGTTTTAAGGAATTTTAAAGTTATAAATGCAATTTAAATATTACCGTAAAAGATTTAGTAGAATTTAAAAGGATTCACAAGAAACATTTTTAAGGACTTTCAAGAAATTAGTCCATTTTTTCAATTATGAAATTTTTATGGATTTGAAGGATTTTTCTGATAATTAAATTTTATTATGTAATTTCCAGAACCCGTGTAGAAATTTTGCTGTGGCCCCTGTCGGGCCCAGATCGGGTGATTTCAAACCGGTGATGGAACTTGGAACCCAACCGGGCCCAGATCTGGCTAAATCGGTCAAAATCTGGCCCCGATCGGGCCAGGTCTGGGCCCGGTCAGGTTCCGCGTTCCACCACCGGTCTGGGCCAAGTTTGGGAATATCTACCCGGAAAATGTTATGAGAATTCAAAAGAGATTTTAATGATTTTTAAAAAATTTTGTCGAAATTTTAAGGGTTTCATGGAATTTTTTTGGGGATTTCTAAGAATTTTAAGGGATTTCGACGATTTTCAATATAGTACTTTTAGCAAAGTATATCCACGAGTAATTTAATTTTACACTACATCTCTGTCATTAGGATGTTAGCCTCTTCTAGCCTGTCTTTAACCGATACATCCCCGTTGCCAACTCTATATATTTGGGCACATAGAAGGGTTCAAGAGGGTATTTTTACGCTGTCAGAGTTTCCTCGCGGGAGTATGCGGTCCAATAATCTTCTCTCTACTTACTGCGTCGCCCACGGACAGCTCCACAGCTCCAACGAATTTATAACCCCGATACTTCTCTTTCTTCAGGGATAAAACACACTTGAACAGGATATTCGGGATTCGCCAGCCACGTCGTATTGTATATATATATATATAGCGTA
This sequence comes from Synergus umbraculus, assembly GCA_900474325.1. Classification (NCBI taxonomy): domain Eukaryota; kingdom Metazoa; phylum Arthropoda; class Insecta; order Hymenoptera; family Cynipidae; genus Synergus; species Synergus umbraculus. The sequence continues at coordinate 13,712 of UCOK01000047.1, read as the reverse complement.
TAGTACAATAAGACACAAGTAAAATGACTCTTCTATTTATAATCTTGAAGATTTTCTTATAACCAGTTATTATACTTAAAAAAAGCATCTGGATATAGTGTATTATCTTACAATAAAACTCATTGCAGATATAAGAATTCCGGATTTCATTTTTCATCCATTGCGCACTCGGTTCTTATATATACTACGAGCTTAAGACTAGAAGAAAATTAATTTAGCGACAGATTCTTTTCGTCTCTTTTTCCTACTCGTACTTGGAGAAATATTACGTGGAGGACGAAAGATTTTCATCTTGTGTAAGAAATGATAGGGTGGTTCTCTTCATTCCAGTGAAGTGATGCATTTTTCGAGTCGAGAAATCCTTGTTGTTATTTTTCTATCAAACCTCGGAAATCGATAAATGTTTCGAACCGATTGTTTTCAAGTTTCAGATTCAGACGTCTGGATATTATGACGATTTTTTTACATTTATTGGAATAATAATAAATAAAAAAGTTTCCACTGTTCCCAAAACACAAAATTTATAGTTAGCAATTTTATGGAATTTAGAGGAATTTTAAAGAGATTCTTTTTTTTTTATTTACTCAATTAAATTAATTTAATTAATTCATTCATTGAATTCTATTAAATTTTGCCACGAAATTCCCGGATATCCTTAAATTTCCGCACAGTAGGAGATTTTACTGAACTTCAAGGGATTTTGAAATATTTTAAACAATTAAAAAAAATTTCCAAGTCGTTTAAGAGATTTACAGAGGATTTAAAGGATTTTAAAAAATGTCAAGTAATTTTAAGGGATTTAATTTGCTTTTATGAAATTTCAAGGAATTTCGAAAGAGTTCAAAATAAATTGTAAGTGCTTTTAACATATTTTCAGAAAATTTAAAGGATTAAAAATAATTTCAAGTAATTTTGATGAATTTTGAGGGATTTTATTTGATTATATAGAATTTTAAGGGATTTCGAAGGAATTAAAATACATTTTAAATGTTTTAAAGAAATTTTCAGAGCTTTTAAGAGATTTATAGAAGATTTAAAGAATTTGAATATTATATAAAATATTATATAAATATTATATAAATATATATAAAATATTAGAATAATAAATATAAATATATAGAATATTATATAAATATTATATAAAAAAGAATCATATTTGAGAGATACGAAATTCTAAATACCTTCTGTGATCTGTAGCACCTATTTTGCTAACATCCTTTGCTAACCACAGGTAACCAGAAGACAAACGAGCCAGAAAAAACACTTCACAATACACTCGAAACATAATAGAATTTTTAGAAAAAAAAAATAAATACACAAATAAAGAACACTTTAGTACGAAGATTTAATAAAGAATACAAATACATTAATGAATCTATAAATTAATCGCGAGCACGTTACGCCTTGACTTTATTGGATTAAAATCTTATTTCAACTTCTCCGAACGAGAGTCAAAAGCAAACTAAGAGATAAGGGTTGTCAATTTCGAAATATTATTATATTACTATTGAGAGTTTGGAGAAGGTCAGTCAACTGAAACAAAACAAATGAGGCCTTGTGGAATAATAATGAAGATGAACTCAGGTGGAAATTTCTGAGAACTATAAATCGTCTTAGAAAAGATAAACATCTAGAAATTAAAGACCTGACCTAGTTTGGCTTCAAGAAAATATCAACAAGAGCCATTTTGAAAATGATACACATTTTAATTAAGGGACAATATGTTTGTTTTGAAAGAATCTAATTTAGAAGGCTCTTTAAATATGTAAATAAAAGAGTCAAAAATTGCCGAGATCCTAGCACAAAAATGTGAATAAAGTTAAAAATTAAAAATAATAAATTAAGTAAATATAATAATATAATAATATAATAAATAAATTAAAAAATTATCGACTAAATTCGCTTCCAATTCATTAATAAATTTCTAAATCTGCCAAAGACGAGTTTAAAAAATATTTTAATTATTTAATTGCGTCATATCGAATTTATGAATGAAACAAGAAAAATTTATAGAAAGTTATATTTCACAAGATTTCAAAACTATTCAACTGATTTTAAATATTTTTCAAAAGATGTCAAGAATTTTCAAGAAATTTGAATAAACTTGAAAAGATTTTAAGGGATCTCATTTGATTTTATTGAATTTCAAGGGATTTACGAGTATAGAGAGTTTAAAGAATTGCAAGAGATTTTGCAAGATATCAGGACGTTTTAACTGATTTTACAGAATTTGAAGAGGTTTAAAGATATTTCTAGAGATGTTAATAAACTACAAGGAATTTTTTAATATTCTAAGTGATTCTATATGAAATTTCAAGAGCTTTTAAGGGATTGTGATGTTTTTCCATAAGAGAAATTTAGATTTTCCCTAACTTTAAGCTCGCAGTAATAAATATTTTTTTTATAAGAATAGGCCATTTGCTTCCGTCTCTACGAAATGGAGGTAAATGGCCTAGTTTTAGTAAAAATATTTAATATTATCTCGAAGCATAAAGTTGACGAAAGTAAATTTGTTTTTATGGGAATTATCACATGATATATGATTTTAAGGAATTTTAAGGAATTTAAATGGATTTAAAAAGAGTGTATGGTATTTTAAAAGGGATTTAAAAATTAAAATTATCCAAAATTTTTGTTTATGTACTAGGAGTAATTTTACAGAATTTAGAGGAATTTGCAAAGGATTTTCAATAATCTTAAGGAATTCTAAGTGATTCTATAAGATTTCAAAAATTATAAAAGAATTTCAAGAGACTTATAGTAATTTCAAGGAATTTCAAGAGATGCTAAGAGATTTTAATTGATTTTAGGAATTTAAAGGAATTTTTTAAAGAGATAAAAAAAGTTATCAATGGATTTTTTCAGAGATTTCACAAGATTTCAAGATATATGAATTTATTGTAAGGAATTTTAAGAGATTTCAAAATATTTCAAGAGAACAAATTTTTAGGATTTTTTTTAAGATTTCGTAGAATTTTCAAAAATGTTACGTAATTTTAAGAGATTTTAAAAAAATTTAAAGGATTTCAAAGGTTTTCTTGGAATTTTAAAATATTTCTAGGAGTTTTAAGGTACTAGACGAGATATCGAAAGTTGTCGTGGAATTTCGAGGAATTTTAAGAGATTTCAAAAGATTTCTGGGAGTTTTAAAAGAATTTAAGGAATTCTAAATGTCTTTTCATGGAATTGCGAGGTATTTTAAGGGTTTTCAGGAGGTTTCTAGGAATTTTAAAGGATTTTAAATGGTGCGTTAAATATTTTCGTGGAATTTCGAGGAATTTTAAGAGAATTCAAGAAATTTTTATGATTTTTAAAAGCTCTGTGAAATATCAAAGAATTTAATGGAATTTGATGAGATTTCTAATAATTGTAATTGATTTTTAAGGAATTTTAAGAGATTTGAAGATATTTCAAAACATTTATAGAAGCGATTTAAAAGTTTATAAAGAACTTCAAGTAATTTTAAGAAATTTAATTTAATTTACTCCACATTAGAATAAATTCCTTAAAATTTCTTAAAATCTCTTTGTTTAAATGAAGTCTTTCGAAAATCTTTAAGCTCTCTTGCATTTTTTAAAAATCCATTAAAATTCCTTACAATCACTTATCATCACTAAAATCTTCTAAAATCTATAGAAATTTCTAAAAATTTCTGGAACGGCCATTTGATAAATATAAAAATCCCTTATAAAAATAAAAAATCCCTTGAAATCTTGTGAAAACTCTTGAAAATCCTTAAACTGTTTTGAATTATTTTTAAAATCCTTTGAAGTTCATTAAGTTATCTTGAAATTCTCCGAAATCACTTAAAATCTCTATAAATAAAATCCGAACAACACCGAGTAAATTTCAACTAGTAAATAAACAAAAATAAAAGAAAAGAAGAAATAGAAAATAGAATAAAAGACGTCTGAAACTTCAACCCAATTTCGCACCGATAAGTCCGAGTTTTTAATTTTTTTTAAACTCGAGGCTACGAAAGCTAAAAAAATATTAAACATTAAATCAGTAAAAAGGGGAGTTTAAGGCGACTCCGAGATTTATAATTTCATTACGGATAATTAATAAAGTCACCTCTTTTACTCTTTGGCCATATTCTGCGCACGAACTTTCGCGAAATGTTAGAATTTACTACGTTTGCAGCTGGCTCTTGGGACTCCTCTGTATCACAGTCGTAAATTCAGAGACGAAAATTCAAATGTAAAAATTATGTGGTGACTTCTTCGATCCATAAAACGCTTCGCTTCCCTATTTCATTGGGTGTAAAATTTCCTCCTCTACAAACATTTTACTTTAATTATTACTGTCCCTAAGGGATGTACAGCAACATGCTTAACTGCAACGCGACAAACCTGCGATTGCATCTTTTTACATGCTCATTTTTCTTATCATGATAGCTGTTGATTAATTAAAAAAATGTAGATCTTTTTAAGTTTCTAGATTATTAAATTATCGGTTTAATTACTAGGATTATTACTGTTTTGAATTTTAATACTGTATGATATTTATGGGAATTGCTTGGTGTAATTGTAGTTATTTATGGGTATTTCTATCTTGTAGGGCAATTTAATCTGCTAATTTGAAATGCCTTTCACTTATCCATATCCCAACTTCCAATTGAATGGAGGAAACTCTTGAAACTCCTTGTAATCTGCGGAACATCTGTTATTGATTAAATTTATAAATGTTAATTTATTCAAATTCGTCGTGGGAATGCCGCCCCATAGACGTCTGCGAATCGATCTTCTTTCTGGTTAAGCCACTGTAGCTTTCTGTTCTTTTTGTCTTCCTCGCATCTATCCTCATCTTATTTGAGGTGATCAATTTATATAATTATAATTATTAAACTACTCTCAATTGAGAATTGTTGGGTAAATTTGATTATCAATCACTTCGACTAGCAATTCATGATCTAATTTTCACAATGCAGAGTGCACAATGGTACCTTCCTATACAGTTCTTAATTTAAGATTCACCACCAATTATTTGACTTCACTTCATTATTTTGTTTCTCTTTGTACAACTTGAAGTCATTCCAAAGCCAATCAGATTTGAAAACTATATACTTTATGCGAGATTTTTGAGACATTTTTAGAGAGAAAACATTTTTTTCTAGAAAGGAATTTCAAGAGGTTTCTATAGAAATTTTAAGGGAATTTGACAATTTTTCAGTGATTCTTACGGAATTTAAAAGAGTTTTAGGATTTGAAAAAGATTTTGTAGAATTTTAAGGGATTTTGGAATATTTCGTGAAATTTTAAGGGAATTTATGCAATTTTAAGATTTGAAGAAGGATTCTAAATGTTTTGAAATTTGGAGAAATTTAATGAGATTTCTAAGAATTTAAAACAATTTCAAAGAATTTCAGCGATTTCTAAGATTTTCATGAAATTTTAAGGAATTTCAAAAGGTTTGTAAGAGCTTTATGGGGTTTTAAAGAATTTTAAATGTTATCCTAGAATTCCAAGGAATTTTAAGATATTTTAAAAGATTTCTAAGAAATGCGAGGGATTTTATGGAATTTGATGACATTTCTAACACTTTTAACGAATTTTAAAGGATTTCATAGAATTTTGGATTTTTCAAATATTTCTAGGAATTATAAGGGATTTCGATGATTTTCAATTTATTTTTAGGAAATTTAAAAGAATTTCTAAAGAATTTTTAGAACACTAAGAATTGTAGGATATTAAAACGATTTCGTGGAATTTTAAAGGATTTCAAGATATTTCGTGAAATTTGAAGGGATTTCAATAGTTTTGTAGGAGTTTTAAGGAATTTTTAATGTTGTCCTGAAATTTCGAGGAATTTTACCTTATTTTAAAAGATTTCTAATAATTCTAACTGATTTCAAGAGATTTTTTTATCTTTAAAATCTCTTGTGAAATTTTAAAGAATTTCATGGAATTTGATGAGATTTCTAACACTTTAACGAATCTTAAAGGATTTCATGGAATTTTCTCAGATTTCTAATAGTTTTAAGGAATTTTAAAGTAATAAAAGAATTTTAAATGTTACCCTAAAATTTCAAGAATTTTTTTAAGTTTATCAGGGAATTTTATGGAGATATTTCAAAAGATTTTTTACGATTTTTAAAAGATTTAGTTGAATTTAAAGGGATTTCAAAGGCTGTACATTTTTTAAGGGATTTCAAGAAAATAGTCGATTTTTCAAAGATGTTGTGAAATTTTTATGGATTTGAAGGATTTTTATGAGATTTCTAATAATTTAAAAATATTTCTAGATTAAACAATTTTTTTTTTAATTTTGTAGAATTGTTGAGGATTTCATGGAGTTTAATGAATAAATAAAAAATAAATAAAATAAAATAAAAAATAAAATAAAAATAAAAAATAATATTAAAAATAAAATAAAAATAAAATAAAATAATAAATAAATATAATAAATAATAAACAAAAAATAAATTGAGGAATTTTAAAGATTAAATTTAATTAATTAAGTAATTAATTTTAAGGATTTTCAAGTGGAGTTTGATGAATAAAAATAAATAAATAAAATAATAAATAAAATAAATAATAAACAAAATAAATTGAAGAATAAAATTTTACGAATTTTAACATGGATTTCAAGAGATTAATTATTTTAAAGGTTTTGGTGAATTTTTAAGGATTTTCAAGAGATTTCTAGGAATTTGAAAGTTTTTTTTTAACAAATTTCAAGGAATTTCAAGACATTTCGTGACTATCGTGTAAATAAACTTTAATATTGCGAATCTAATTACATTTTTAAAAGGTGATCCAATTACCTTGCGTGCAGATATTTTACGAGCTCTCTTTTTTTCTTTTTCCTTTTTATTTTCTGATGAATGCATTTCTTGATACTAAAGGGTGGTTATTTTTGTTTTTCGATAACTATACGGCAAAGGCATCAATTTTATTCATTCGTTCTTTTATTCCATTTTCTTTAGCAAGTTTGAGAGAAAACAGAGACGAACTGTGCTTTATCGCGACAGTTGGTGCGAAGCAAATCTCCCTTGAAGGGTTATAATCATTGAATCGTTTTTTAACACAGAAAACCGGTTAATCCGGACGCACCTCTGCGAACAGTGGCGAGAACGATCTCAAAATCCCATGCGCGAAATAATTCGTTTAATTATCGCATCGCCAGCGTAGCCAGAAAAGGACAATTTCAACGCTTTCTGATAACTGGGTTTACAAACCCTTTCGTAAATTAAACTTTCCGTTAAATACAATTCTGCGCAACAATTTCAGAATTAATTGTGAAATATACAGTAAAATAGCTTCTCATCCTTTCAGAACTCGATTTATTCGTAATTTCTTGAAAGACTACGTTACAAATTAGTTCAAAATTCAATCACCTTTTCAGTTACAAAAGTAAATGGAAAATTCATGGACGTAATTAAAAAATCTGAAAACTTTATAATGGTGCTTTCAAATCTCCGCTGACGAACAAAAAAGTTCACGCGAGTGGACTTTAATAGCAACGCTCGATTACTTTTCTCAACTATGAGGCTGAAGTTTGTAACGTTTATGACATAAATTAAAAAAGAAATTTTTGCTGGGTCAAAATTTTATTGCTAATTATAATCCAGAAAATTCACCAAAAATTCTCTAATTCAATTAAGGGATCTAAATTTTATTCCTAATAATTTTTCAGATAAAGTCTCAGAAATTCTAAACAGCACCCAAAAAAGTTTCATCCCTCCAGATGATTTAATTCATCCCATATCATCCCTTAGACTTAAAAAGTTTACAAAAAATTCTCTAATTGAAGGAATCTACATTTTATTCCTGATATAAGTTGTCAAAATTCTAAAAGACACATCAACGAATTTTAATAAAATTTTAATAAAATTCTTTCAAACTTATTTGAATCTCACCTCCACGGAAAAAAGAAAATGGCTAAATTTACCATTTAAAATAGTCAACACGCATTTTTCCCAGAATTTAGAATTAAATCCCCATTTTCTTCTATATTATCGATTCTCACGCTAATTTATATTTCCTAGAATTTAACTTTTACTATTTAAAATTGTAATTTTTGCTAACAAAATTGAAAACCTTGCTATTTTTTTGATAAAAGTTACTATTTGAAATAGTAAAACTAACTAACTTCCAGGAAAAAGGGCATTTTCACTATTTTAAATAGTAAATTTAGCCATTTCTTTTTATTTTATTTTTTCCGTGTTATATCATCCCTTAGAACTAAAAAATTCTTTAATTCAAGGGATCTAAATTTTATTTCTTATAATAAGTCCTCTAACTTCCAAAAGGCACTCAAGAAAGTTTCATCCCTCCAGCTGATTTATAACTCACCCCAATCATCCCTTAGACCAAAAATTTCACTAAAAATTCTCTAATTCATGGGGGTCAAAATTTTACTACTGGCAAAAACTCTTCTCAAAGCTAAAATGCAGCCAGAAAATATTCATCCCTTCAGTAGATTTAGAACTCACCCTAATCACCCCTTAGACCAAAAATTTCACTAAAAATTCTCTAATTCATGGGGGTCAAAATTTTACTACTGGCAAACACTCTTCTCAAAGCTAAAATGCAGCCCGAAAACATTCATCCCTTCAGCTGACTTAGAACTCACCCTAATCATCCCTTAGACCTAAAAATTTCACCAAAAATTCTCTAATTCATGGGATCTAAATTTTATTCCTGATAATAAGTCCCCTAAATTCTAATCGGCACCCAAGAAAGTTTCATCCCTCCAGCTGACTTAGAACACACCCCCAATCATCCCTTAGACCCAAAAATTTCACTACAAATTTTCTAATTCGAGGGATCTAAATTTTATTCCTGATAATAAGTCCTCTAAATTTTAAACGGCACCCAAGAAAGTTAAATCCCTCCAGCTGATTTAGAACTCACCCCAGTCACCCCTTAGACCTAAAAATTTCACTAAAAATTCTCTAATCCATGGGGTAAACATTTTATTACTAGCAAAAACTCTTCTCAAAGCTAAAATGTAGGCCGGAAACATTCATCCCTCCACCTCACTTGGAATTTACCCTGTATCATCCCTTAAACATAAAAAATCCATCAACTTGATACATGATGAGATGGAAACTCACTCAACTTTGAATTTAAAGTTTAGCATCTGATTCTTAACCCAGGGGAGTTTTTTTACTTTTGTGGGATTGAAAAACTTCAAATATATATTAATACATATTTATAATAATTTATATATTAATTTTTAAGGATATCATGGAATTTGATTAGATTTCTAAGGATTTTTATGAGATTTTAAATATTAAGAAATTCCATGAGATTTTTAGGAATTTTTAATCGATTTCGAAGATTTTCGTGAAAATATTATAATTAATATATACTCATATATAATAATATATTTAATATATATATTAAAAATTCAGACAGATATATTTCTGATAGTATGAGATGAACATTGTAGGAAATGAAGTTGGGAAATTTTCAGATGTGACCAGAAGTTAAAGGTTGTGATAGTAAAAGAGAAAAAGGACGATTCGGAAATTTTTTCGATTTCAAGTTCACCAGAAACATCGGTTAAAGGAAACGGCTGTTCTTTACGAATCGGACCATTGACACTCTGCTCCATCCATTATGGCGCCGTCTAGCCCCTACTGGCGCCTGCAGCTATAGCCGCACTGCGCTTTCCCATAAACTTCTTCCCGAGCTTTTCCACCGTGAATCAGTTCCCCTTTTTCAATGCCTTTTGCTCGCAAATCCCCATTTTCTTCCATTATCGATTCTCACGCTAATTTACATTTCCGAATAGCAGCCAATAACAGTTATCCATAAGTGAAATTCATTGACGCCTTCCAGTATGGGAAACATTCAACAATTTCTTCCCTCAAGCTATTTTTTCAAATCTCGAGAAATATTTTGGAATATTAATTTTTTCAAAATATATAATATTTCGTAGAATTTAACGATTGTGAGTTGGAAATTTCAAAGAGTGTTGAAAGCATTTAGATTTTTATAAATTACTTTCTGATTTAAATGAAAGTTTAGATAATTTCAGTTTTTATATTAAAAAAGTGGTGTAACGAAATTTCTCGAAAATCTTGCATATTGTTGTTGCAAAACTGATTGGCTTTTGAATTACTTGAAGTTGAATGAAGAAAAACAAATGTTGCAAAAAAATTTCGGGAAAATTTTCGAAATCGATTAAAATTTCGTTAAGATTTTTTAAAACTCGCAGAAATCTCTTGAAATCCCTTAAAATTCCATAAAAACTCTTGGAATTTATTAATATTTAAAATCTCATAAAAATCCTTAGAAATCTAATCAAATTCCATGAAATCCTTAAAAATTCTTTTATAAAAATTTTTTAATTAGAAAAATCTCATAAAATAACTTAAAATTTTAGGAAAAACTTTAAAATCCTTTAAATCTCATAAAATATTTTTAAAAATTCATAAAAATCTCTTGAAATCTTTTAAGATTCGTGAAAATCTCTTGAAATTCTTGAAATTCTACGATAACATTAAAAGTCTTTTCATGTGCTTTAAAACCCATTAAAATTATTAGCAATCTTATTAAATTTCATGAAATCCTTAAAATATTCTATACAATCTTTTAAAATTCAGAAAATCCCTTAAAGTTATTAGAAATCACATAAAATTTCATAAAGTTCTTAATAATTCCATAAAATATTTTTTTTTATTTATTATAATCTCTTGCCTTCTTTTAAAATTCTTGGAAATTTTATTACAACATTTAAAATTCCTTACAGTCCCTCAAAAATTCTCTGAAACCTTTTGAAATGTCTTAAAACACCCAGAAAACTTTTTAAACACGAAAACCTTCGAAATAGCTTAAAATTCATTGAAATATCTGATAAAATTCGTGATATTTTTATAATTCGTGAAAAATGTCTTAAAATTCCCAAAGTTTCTTGAAAATTGAATTTTCAGATATTTTAAGGAGTGTGATAAATTTATATTTCATTATAGATTTTGAATAATATTTAAAAAATTTTCAAGGAATATTACCAAATTTATTGGTAATTTTCATAAATTTTTAGCAATTTAACGATATTTTATTGGATAATAAGTAATTTTCAGGAATTTTACGAAATTTCATTGAATTTTCAGAAATTTTAAAAACTTTTAAGAGATTTCAAAGGATTTCCCGAAATTTCATTGGATTTTTGGGGATTTACAGGGCTTTAATGATATTTCATGGAACTTGAAATAATTTTTAAGGAATTAAAAAGGACTTTACGATTATTAAGATTCCTAAAATTAGATAAGAAATTACAAGTTTTTATACTTCAAAAATTTTAAATTCTGAATTATTTTGCATATTTCTGAAATCCCTTACTTTTTCTAATTCACATTTTTTTGGAAAACATGGTTTTCACTAACATTTTAGGGAATTTTCCTAAAACTTTTAGAAATGTACTAAAATTTTGGAAAAATTTCCTAAAATTTATTAAATTGAACAATACATTAAGTAATTTATTGGAAAACTTATGATAAATATTAGGAATTGTTACAACAAGCAAATTTTTAATTTTCTACGTAAATTTATTTAATTTTACTCAAAGGTTCCGAATTTTAAAAATTTCCAAATCTATATAATAAATAATATAAAAAATATGAAAAAATAAAAAAAAATACAGATTAATATTTCCTAAGAGTATTTTAATAATTTTCTTTACCAAATATTTGGAGAAATTTCCTAAAGTTTGCGGCAATTATTAGCGTCCCAAAAATTGTAAAGTTGCCAAAGACATTTTTCACAGCGCGTATGTAATACATTTATTATAAATAAATAAATAAATAAATATATATAATATATTTATTACATCTGCACCTTTTTATCAAAAAGAGTCCAAAAACGTGAAATTAATCGCGCGGGAATCATAGTTGCTAATTTGAGTGTAAAAATTGTCAAATTGACATCTAATCAACAAGGTCGAACACGAAGTTGTTGGTAAATAAACGATTTCCAGATTGGAAAAATAAGTAATATTCAATCGATATTTTTTTTTGAAAAGGCGGAAGCTAATCGCGTATACAGGTTTCAGTTTTCCTATATACATATAATAAAATATAAAAATAACACATTCATTATAGGCGCCAGCAGGTTTTATTAGATGTATCGTGTGATATCGTTTTGATCGCAGTTACGTGATCCAAGCGCGTTGAAATTCTTGATAAATCTCATTCCTTTTTAACTCTATATCCCTTAACGAGCATTAAATGGGCAAAAATATAAGCCTGTAATTTCGCACAAAGATAAACACTATTTCTCTTTATAAGCACCTTCAGTCGCCACTTTAGAGATTAGACTTGACTACGAACCAGTTTCTTAACCACTACTACAAGATACGACATTAAAGAATTTATTACGTTCTATGGGTCTGTTTATTTAATATGAAATATGGAATCTACTTTAATTTTAACTCCAATTTATTTTCATTACATAATGTTTTGAAAAAGAAAAGAATTTTCGAGATAAATTGGAAAGAATAAATATGTATGTAAAAGCGCTGTGTATTTTCACTGTGAATTTTATATTCACAACAATATAGAATTGAAATAATTTTCTCTATAATAATTGTTATAGTTACAGTGGTCCAAGATAAACTGCATATAATACGTTTAGTTTCGGATCGGTAATCCGATATTCCTCATGAAACAATGCTATACATTTTTAGTTGCAATTGCATTATTTTAAACTCAATTTTTATTTCGCAGTACTTTTCACAAAGCGCTTTCATGCATTCGCTAGAGATTACTTTGCAAAAAAACTAAGCGGATTTAATTCGGCTATTGTTCATGGGATCTCTTGTACAGAATATTTAGTTTAGAAACATTTTTCAACATTTGAAGATATGGAGAACGAAAAGGATTTAAAGAAATTCTTTATTCTGTATTTTGTTTACTTTTTTAAATGTTACCATATGTCTACTGAAAAAAAAATGAATGAATCTGAATGTGGCGGTAAAATATAGTGGAAATGAAGTGAAACATTCTTTGCATTATCAGAATAAAACAAATAAGTTCCTTGAGATTTCTTCTTCTTCCGTATCTTCAACAGTAAAAAAGTTTATGGCATAAGAATGACGAATCGCATAAACTACCCATAAAAAAGGATATCCATCTTGTAAAGAAGTACTTTCATCTCGAAAGTGTGTGAAAAATCATCTAAGAATGCACAAGTTAGATCATAAATCAACCTCCGAAAGTAACGTGTTAGCGTTACCGTTACTGAAAAAATTAACGCCTTATCTTTCCGTTACTTTTTTCGTTTATTAAATTCTTAATACACTAGAATTAAAATCATTATCAATCATTTATTTTTACCATAAAGATTTATCGATATGTTGTGGACTTTTAAGAGATTTTATAATTAAAAGAAAAGTTAAGCAGTTAAGTTTCAAGGAAAACAAAATAATTACTCCCGTCCCTTAAAATTTCACGAAAACCTTCAAAAGGTTTCTATGAATATGAAAGGGTTTTAAATGTTGCGTTAAATATTCTTGTGTAATTTCGAGGAATTTTAAGGGATTTTATATGTAGTGGAATTTTGAGGAATTTTAAATGAATTCAAGAGATTTTATAATTAAAAGAAAATTTAAGCAGTTAAGGGCATGTAAGACATACCTGATCCCTACCTTACCGACATTTTTTTCTCTGCAACGTTACGTCTACAGTTATTGAGATATCAAATTGAAAATTTCTAAAATTGATGCTAAAGCAATAAGGTACGTTTATCTGGTCCTAAATATTG
>UCOK01000044.1:0-23822 GCA_900474325.1 Synergus umbraculus | reverse complement strand
TATATATATATTATTATTTTATTAATTATATTATAATATCATTTTAAAATAAAAACTGAAAAAATAAAAATAGGTGACAACTTGTGATGACTGAATATATCTAAATTTCTAGACGATATATTATCTCAGCACAAATGTGAAAGAAGATTTTATTCTTAAAAAGATTCTGTACTCTTCACTTGACAAGGAATGAAGTTTGCTTTGTTGAACCAGCGTTCCTTTTTAAATTGGAAATGCACTTGGTTTGCTTCCCTTTGTCGGACGAAAAAGAAAGAGAGAATTTTTATTGATTTATCGTGTCTGAGTGGAAACGTAAGAATACGAGAATTTATTTTGACCGGGAAATATGATATGGCGACCGGATCTATTCTACATATACGTATAATAGTAATATATTCAACATATTCAATATATATCCAATATTGGTATATATATATATACACATAATAAATTTATATAGACCTATCGATTAATGTTTCTTATAATTTATCCATTAATTTTAGACACACAGCCATAAATTGTAACATCAATTAATTATTCAATCACTTATTTCGTGCATTATAGAATTATTATAAATACTCGTATTTAGGACACATATCAATAGCAAGACTACGAAGCTGCTTATACGATTATGATTTTTTTTTATCTTAATAGGTCGCCATAAGCAAATTTTGGGTGACATCGAGAAAATACTTTGTTTCTTTTCAAAAATTATGTTTTTTTTAAGGGAAATTAAAATTAAATTAAATTATATTAAAGTAAATTAAATTATATTAAATTAAATTAAATCACATTATAAATAAATTAAAGGCTACCCGGATAGAAGTTGTCCAATTTTTGACCCTATTGCAAGTAGGGTGCTATTAGGGCCCTACTAGAACAGCCTTATTAAAAATTGGGGCTTAGATAGCTCTGCAACTTAGACACTAATAGGGGCCTAATATGGTCCTAACTAGTATTAAGGCAGAGAATACAAATTTTTACAAAATTTATTGAAATTTTAGAGTTATTAAAAAATTTCACGTTATTTCAAGGAATTTTATGAAATTTATTCTGATTTTCAGAAATTTTAAGGGATTTTACCAGTTATTCATAGGATTTTAAGAAATTTTAAGAGATTTAATGAAATTTCATAGAATTTTGATTAATTTTAAGGAATTTAAAAGAATTTTACTAATTTAGTGAGATTCCTAAAATTGGACTAGGAATTACAAATTTTTATATTTCAAAAATTAGAATCTCTGCATTATTTTGCATACTTTTGAAATCCGTTAATTTTTTCAATTCCACATTTTTTGGGAAAAATTATGAGATTATAAAGGATTATACAGTAATTTTATGGAATTTGAATATATATTTTGTGGAACTTTAAGTAATTTAGAAACTTACGGACATTTTATGAGATATCATTGGATTTTCAGGAATTTCAAGGGATTTCATGAGATTTTATGTAATTTTATGGGATTTGATGATATTTTGGGAGATTCAAAGTAATTTTAATTTTAATTTTAATTTTTAATTTAATTTTTTAATTTTAATTTGAAGAACATTTATTTCCATAAATTTTAAAGGATTGGGTGAGATTATATAATGGATTTTCAAGAATTTTAAAGAATTAACGAAATTTCATGGAATTATGAGTAATTTTAAGTAATTCTAGGGGATTTTACTATATTTTATGGGATATTAAGTAATTTTAAAGACTCTGAATGCATCCAATAGATAAAAAAAATGACAGTGAATTTTTAGAAATTTTAATAGATTTATTGAGACCTTATGGGACTTTGAGTAATTTTAAGTAATTTTAAGAAATATCAACTGAATTTACGCAATTTAAAGGAATTAAACCAATTTTTTTTTTATTTTCAATCTTTTTGCTTCCTCATAGGGGAAGCTTTGTTTAAAATTCTTTAATGTCATTTAAAATCATTTGAAATTTGTTTTTGAGAATCCTTTAAAATTTTTTAATAATAATAATAATTTTATAAAACTCAAGAAGATTTCTGAAATTAGATAAAGAATTACAAAATTTTATATTTCAAGAATTAAAAATTCTCAATTAATTGTTTTACTAGCAAAAGATGTAGAAAAACGAGAAACTAATCAAAACATAATAAAGAATAAAACATAATTGTTAGTTAATATAAATAATACATACTAAGGCATTAATATGGCTGCCCTCCTAGGGCCTGCTTAATATACCCAACTAGCGCCCTAATAGATTATCGTGAAGAACTAATCAGGCGCTAGTTAGATTTCCTAACCAGAGCCCTAATAAACCACCAAAAAAAGTCGGGGCAAACTAGTTAGAGCCCGACTTGGGCCCTAGAACAATTTCTACCCAAGTAGTCAGTTTTTTCTGGAATTCTACGTTCAACTTGAAGCTTTTTTGATCATTTTTGAATCCTCATTGACGATCATGTAGTTATTTTTTTATTTTTATATTTTTTTTTGTCGTTCTTACGAAGAAACAGTTTTCACGTATACCGGGATTTATGTTGGTAGGTGGAGGCAATAATGAAAATCAACGACTCGATTGGGATGGGAAGCAAGTTCGAAAACTTTGTAAATCACCTCTTTTCACTGATATGTGCAGAAAAAGTTTCGTGGTATCAGTGAAAGTCGCATTTTTAAAAAAAGTACACTCGGATTCGCTGATTGAGCAAAAGTTTTTAGCTATTCATGGCAAAAGTTTGCCTATTAGAGCAAAGTCAGTCGTCTACTCGAGAGAAAAGACGTAAAATACTCGATTTCTGTCCACGCCAGGAAACGTTTTGTTCTTCTCCCATCTTTTTTTATCATTTTTACAATTAGAGATTCAAAAATATAGTTTTTTGGATTCTCGTGAAAAATCTTTTGTTTTGTCTTTTTATATAAAGGCGCTCTACTCTCTTTTCCCTCTGTACAGGTTCACATTATCCGGCAAAAAAAAATATCGAGTGAGATGTTCCGAGGCGTTCCGACACTTTTTTCCTTCTCAGGAGGAAAGCAACTTTTGTGCTGTTGACGATTTTTAATTTACTTAATATAAAAATCAATTTTTCTTGCAAATTTTTTTGGATACTTTTTTGTAATTCGATGATCGTAAAGTGTCGGCGGGAGGAAAATGAAGGAGATGACGTTCTCGACGAATGTTTTCAAGGCTCGTTTTCGTTAAGAAACTCGAAAAAATAAAATACAATCCGTGCACTAATTTTAGAAAATTTTTCATTGCCTGTGACCAACACTTTTTAAAGGAAATGTCTTTTTTCTATCCTTTTTTTCCCAGCTGAAAAAACTCCAGGTGGTTTTATATCCAGAATTCTGAGAATTTTTTCACCTAGGGTGAAAAATTTAAATTAGGGGTAAAAATTTAAAATAGGGTTCTGACGAGGCCCTGGTTGGCATTTCTATTTTGAATAAAAATATTTTTATATTATTGAGCATTTTTTTTATACAGTAGTAATATCTCATTAATAGGAATTTATAGATACTGAAACAGGGTTTTGAAGAGTTTTTCACGTTGAAACCAAACATCGGGTAAAAATAAGAAAAACACAAGATTTTTCATACTTGAGTAAATAAATATAAATATTTTAATTTTGAGGAATTTTGAGAGATTTCAACGAATTTTAGAGATTTTCTATATTTTCGTGAAATTTTAAGAGATTTCAAAAGTATTTTTTCTTGGAATTGCGAGGAATTTTATGGAATTTTAAGAGACTTGAAATAATTTTTTTACAACCTTTTAAAAATGTTCAATATCATTTAAAATTCTTTCAAAAAATTAATCTTGTAAAATCTCATGAAATCCTTTAAATTGTCCTGAAATATTAAAAAAAAATTTTAATATCATTTAAAATCCTTTAAAATAATTTAAAAATTGTTTTATTTACTTGAAAATCTGGGGAATTAAAAAAAAATTCTCATTTGGAATCCTCATTTGAATTTTTTTTGAAATTTTTTTGAAATTTTTTACAAATTCTCTAACATCACTTGAAACTTATTGAAATCGATTTAAATTAATTAAAATTACATAAAATCACTTGAAATCTGAAATATTGGAAAATATTTTAAATTTCCTAGAATCACTTGAAATCTCTTAAAACCCATTAAAATCTCTTAAAATTTACTTAAATTCCCTAAAATCACTTGAAATATTTTTTAAATCCTTTAAACTTCTCTAACATCATTTAAAATCCCTTCAAATACATAACAGAAATCTTTAAAACTCTAAAATCTTGAAACTCTTGAGAATTATTTGAAATAAAAAAAAATTTGTATAATCACTCATTGTTTCTATATAATTATTTTTACAACAGGACTTTTGTTTCCATAAAATTAAATAGTTTAATAATCAAATGTCGTGAATAATAAATCAGCAGAATAGTTTCTGATGTGACCAGTTTTCCCTAGGGCGGGTATTTTCTGGGGCATTTGCAGGGTAAACTGACAAGGCCCTGGCCAGTTTTCTTTAAGTAGAAATTCTTTAGTAGGATCCTTAAGTAGGATTCTGCCAAAGCGTTACAAACCTTGTGTGTGGGCCTTGCCAGTTAATCTGATTAGGGCCACATCAGAAGTAGGGAAAACTGGCCAGAACCCTATCAGAACCCCATAAAAATTTCTGATGGTGATTTTTATGAAATTTTGATGAAATAGAGTATTCTTATGGTAATTTGTAGTAAATGGTTGGTCATAAGAATGAAACCCTTCCTTGGAGAGTGCTATTATCCTACAGTTAGAGTACTATATAATATAGAATATCTGCTGAAACCCTTTATAAAATATCGTACATATGTACAGAAAATATACAACATAGATAGTGTAGTTGTTTCTTTATCTAGTGTATTATGCATGAGTGCATAGATACATATGTTAGGTTCTATTCTGCCGTTGTGCATGGAGGTTTTTCCTGCATCTGCGCCTTTTATGGCCCACCAGTCTCTCAGTAGAAAATAAAGCTAAACACCCGGCTCGAGAGCAACGAGACGTAAGAGAAAGGCAAGATTTATTACAGAGGTTCCTATAAATCCCACTTGGACACATAACTTTTCCCACCATCTTTTGTCTTATTTTTCCAAAAATCTGGAAATTATTAAAAATGAGAACCTACGCTTTCTGAAATGTTTACTCAACTGGCAAACTTGCCTCATTTGCTCGAAAGCTTTCTCTGTCATATATATCTTTCTATTATATTTCAAGTTGGATTTTCTAAGTTCAAATTAATATAATCCATTTTAATAATAATAAATATAAAATTATAAATACCTCCCCTTAAATCAAAACTCTTTTCGGCAAAATAAATAAAATTTGCTATACTATTTTTATTTATGTACAGTTCACTATTCGCTCGTCCTTAAACCCATATGAAAGTCTCTTTAGTGTGAGCCAAGTTCTAATCTAAAAATTCAATTTCCTCATTTTACTCAACAAATATTTAATTTGGAATTTTTTCCTTTTGTAGGATTAAGCAACTTTTATGTAGAATTAGGCGTAAAATGGAGAATGGAATTTTCAGCTTAAAACTTGTATCCAACGCCTTTAAGTGGAATTAATAGAATTATATAATAATTATTATTACACTACTGGTCAGAATTGAGTTCATCTATTTTTCGAATTGTATAAAAAATTACAGTTTTCTTTCTTTTAAGTAAGTTAAAAGATATTTCAAAATCCTAATTAAAGTGAGCAATATTAATAACGTAAATAAATAAAAATAAAGAAAAAAAATAAAATTGTTCTTATTTCTCGGATTTGGATGAAATTTCTGATGTATAATATGAGGAATTTTTTTCTTACCTTTTCTTTACATTTATTGGAATAATATCAAAAAATACAAATAAAAATACCAAAAAAATTCCCAAAATCTTTTTTACTTTTACTTATTTAGTAAAGCTGAAATTCAATGGATTTCATAGAGGCTTCAAGTGATTTTAGGGAATTGCAAGTTATTTTAAGAAATTTCATTTGATTTTCAGGAACTTCAAGGAATTTTAAAAGATTTCAATAGATTTTAAGGAATCTCAGAATTTTTAAAAGAGCTTGAAAGAATTTTGAAAATAATGTCCCAGGAATTTCTACTGATTTCAGAAGATTTAAATACATTATAAAGGATTTTTTTCGATTTTGAATTTAAGAAATTTCAAGGGATTAATAAATATCAATAAATTAATTAATTAATACCTCTTGAAATTCCTTAAAATCACCCTAAATCTTTTTAAATTCTTACATAATTTTTGAAATCTTATGAAATCTCATGGAATTCCTTAAAATCTCTTACAGTATTTTGCAATCCTTTAAAGTCCGTTCAAAATTTCTTTAAATGAAAATCTCTTAAAATCCTTATGATTTCTGCTAGTAAATAAATAAAACTTTAGTTTCGAGAACTTTAACAAATTTTTTTTCTATTTTTATTCCAGGAAAATGTAAAAAAAATTGAACCCAATATATCTTGGGCTCATTTTAAAGGTAAATTTCTATAGAATTTGACCAACTGAATTGACAGTTATTGGTATAATTGCACAATATTTTTCCTGTTGAGAAAAATACTTATACAAAATATAGGAAATAATTAATCATGAAGTTTCTTAAAAATACATTAAAATTAAAATTTACTTGATTTTTATTACTATTTTCCTACTGATCAGGCGATATTAAACTTTTCACGTATTTTCAATTAAAAAAGCCCTGCTATAATCCAAAGAGATAATTATACAATTACTTCAATTAGTTTATCAAATTTTACAGAAATTTGCCTTTAAAATGAGACCAACAAAAATTAAAAAAAGAAATTCAAATAATGTTCATTATTTCGAAAGTTATTATTCTTATAAAACAAATTTAATTTCAACACATTTAACTTGTTAAAAAATTGACAAAATGACTTCATCATGAGCTCATTTTAAACAGAATAATTAATAATAACTTAACTTACTAAAAAGAAAAAAAATCAAATCTTTGATATAATTAAATTAAAAAAAAAACTGTAATGAGCCTCAAAAAACAGGTAAATTCGCAATTCTGACCTATAGTGTAAATCATAATTAAACGAATTTATTTACAAACTTTTAAACATGTTTCGAATTAAAATTAATTACTTAATCATTCAAGTAATAATTTCGTCTACATTTTTTGGCATACAGAAAAGAAATTGTGCTAGTCTATTTTTTCTTTTTTTCTTCAGAGGTGAGGCTGGATATTGACTAATCAGAAAATATCTTTCCAAGGAAGTAAATACTCGTTATTAAGTTTAAGAGAATAAGTACTTCGGTAACGAAAAGTAAGAGGCTTGCGCTTGGGATTGCCAGGTCTGTAATACGATTTTATTTTTATATTTTGAGTGCGGCAACGAAACTATAAAAGAACTTTCGTTTCCGACCAGCGAAAACTTGATGAAAAATACGTTAAGTTTCTCATGTAGAGGACGACGTTAATTCGTTTCTTATAGCCGGATATATTTATCCTTCTGTCTACATTTATCGTCGCAACTTACAAGAGAAAACAAAATTCCGAAATTTCACCCAGCAAACAAGAGATTTATTTTTTATTAATAATACAAAATCACTATTTTTCTCGAGTGAACGAAATTTTTCGACTGTGAATTGAAATACGATTTGAATTTAATTTTCGATTCCAATTTTCGAAACTCAATTTCGAGGGAAGCGTCTCGTGAAAAACAATCGGGTCATTGACCGTAATCGTCTGGACTCATTCGTCTTTGATATTGATCCGGTTCTCCTATTTTCGCATTCCTATCGATAAATCTCGAATCCTGCAAAAGCAAATAAAAAAAATTATTTTATTTTCTGCCCCTGGAAAACTTGCCAAAGTGGAATGACAAGAATCTTTAAATTAAAATTTACCTAGTCACTTTTATCGAGAAATTCTCGGATTTGAGAAGTACAATGACCAGATGCTAGATGAGGCTACGAATTTTTATATGTAAATATCAAATCGATAAAATGCAATGTGCAAGTTGCGTGAAACGCGACTCGCTTTGGATTCTTATGCATACATGCATATATTTTGCATATCCAATCAATAATTCTATATAAACATGCAAGCCAAGGAAATCAATTTTATTGTGAATTACTGTCAATTCAAACGATTGCAAGTTCTAATCTGAAAATTCAGTTTCCTCGTTTTACTCAAGAAATATTAGATTTGGAATTTTTTCCCTATGTAGGATTAATTAAATTTTTACTAGGATTAAGTGTACAGAGCGAGAAAATTTCTAGTTGAAATATTTTAAGAAAAATGAAAATATACAATTTTGAAGATAGATTTTTAATTCCTCGTTTTATGCAAACAGTATCGAAATTAAATATCTTTTGGCTCTATACACAGTCTTATATTTGAAAAAACATTAGGGCTACAGAGCGAAAAAATATTTATCTATAATTTACGTTGAGTAAGATGGAGAAATCAATCAATTTTATTGTGAATTTCTGTCAATTCAAACGATGGCAAGACAATCGCGAGGCTCCTTCGCTGTTAAAAATTTCTGTTCTAATTTTACAATCTAAATATAATGAAAATTAATTACCAAATCGAAATTTTACAATAAATTTGAAATTTCAATACATGAAAAATATTGTATACGTTATGCCTATACAATTTTTTAATTTCTTATTGTTAGGGATGTTAGCAAAGTTCTAATCTAAAAATTCGATTTCTTCATTTTACTCATCAGATATTAAATTTGAAATGTTTTCGCTCTGTACGCAGTCTTATATATAAAAAAAAGATGAGCGGTAACAGAGCGAAAAAATATTTATATATAATTTTTGTTAAGTAAAATGAGGAATAAAATTTTGAGGGTCCCTTAGGGGTGTTAGCAAGGTTCTAATCTAAAAATTCGATTTCCTTATTTTACTCAACAAAGATTTAATTTGAAATTTTTTCCTTTGGTAGGATTAAGCAACTTTTAAGTAGAATTAGGCGTACAGAGCGAGAAAATATCTAGTTCAAATATTAAAAAAAAAAAAAAATGAAAATATTCAATTTTGAAGTTAGATTTAATTTAATTTAGGTTTAATTCCTCGTTTTATACAAAAAATATTTATCTATAATTTTCATTGAATAAAATGGAAAATTAAATATTGATCTTAACACTTCGGTCCAACGCCCTTAAATTATTTCCTTAAAATTTCCAATATGACGCAAGTTATTATTTCTACCTCTGTAATCATAATTGTTCTGCCTTTGTGTTTGAAGTAACTGGTTTTCAGATGCAGATGCAGAGATTGATTAGTTATTCAGTCACTTATAATGAGATAAATCGCTTTGTTGACGTTAACTCAATATTGCATAAAGTAATCGTAGACACAATGAATTTATGAAATGTAGACTCGGATTCACTGTTATTTCGAGAAGAAAGGGTTTATTGCTCTTATAATAAAACAAAGCTAATGACAAACGAATCCTCTACCAGAATAAAGAACTTTGTATCATTCTGTGATTTATACAGTGTAAAGGCGGTCATTGCGCCTATAGAGGGTTCATGTAACTCTAAAACATAAAAAGTAAGGGATTGATGGAGACTCGACTTGGCGATATTTCCGCCGAAGGGTTGGCGACCTGCCAACTAAGAACGTTTGACGTCTACCTCGATTCATAAGGAAGTCTGCCAAAAATGAGAATGACTTCGATCCTATCGAATTGCTCTCAGGAAAAAAAGAACGCTTCAACGCTTTCCAATCCACTATTTCTAGTATTCCTCGAGTTGATACGAAAATGGCTATAAACCGTCAAATTCCCAATATCCTCAAATCATTTGCTTCCTCTTACTTATCGCTCCTTACTTTATCTGAAAAACATTCATCATTTAGACTCGAGAAATATTTAATTTAAAAATTAAATTAAATTAAATTAAGTTAAATTAAATTAAACTAAATCAAATTAAATTAAACGTTTTACTGCATTTTTTAGTTAAAACAATCAATTTTCCATCGGGTAGAAGTTTCAGACGTCCACACTCAGAAAAAGTTTTTCTGAAACAATAAACAAACGTCTAGAGTAAAAGGAAAAAATATATTTGAATTAAATAAAATTTTTTTGATTCAAAGGAAGTTTCTCTAAATCAAAAAAATTTATTTCATCATATTAAGAAAAATTTCTTTGAATCAAACAAATTTTTTCTTGATTGAAACAAATTTTGTTTAATTCAAAAATATTTTTTATTTTGACCCTAAATCAATGATAGTCTGTTTGATTTAAACAAACCTTTTTCTGAGTGATGAAGATTTTTTTACATTTGAAAGAAGTACAAAATATTTTTAAAAAAGTTTTCACAGTATTTTTATTTATTTACTAGAAGAAATTTATCTAGCGTTGACAAGGATTTTCAGAGATTTCGTAAGATTTACGAAATTAAAAGAGGATTTTAAGAGATTTATAGTGATTTTAAGGAATTTCAAGGAACTCTAAAAGATTTTTATTGATTTTTGATTTTTGAAATTTTTACTGATTTTTTATTGTTATTTCAAGAAATTTTAATGAGCTCTAAAGGATTTTGATATATTTTAAATGATTCTGAGACATTTATAGAAGACTTTAAAAGATTTCCAAAATTATAAAAGGATTTTAAAAGATTTCTAACGATTTTAAAGAATTTCAAAACACACCAAAAGATTTTCAATGATTTTTGATTTTTACCATTTTAACTGATTTTTGATTGATATTTCAAGATATTTAATGAGCTCTAAGGGATTTTGATATATTTTAAACAATCTTAAGACATTTACAGAATATTAAAAAAAATTTCAAGTAATTTCTGTAATTTTAAGGGATTTCATTTGAACATTTGTAAATTCTCTTGAATTCTTTTGAAGTCCATGGAAATTTTTTTAAATCACTGGATTTCACTTGAAATCTTTTAAAATCACTTGCAAATGTTAAAAATATTTCAGTCACTTGAAATTCATTAAAATCATTTAAAATGTCTTGAAATCTCATAATATCTACAAAAAAATTTGGAAATTCATTTTGATATCTCTGTTGAATTCTTTTTAAAATCCCTTAAAATCCCTAAAATCAAGAAAAATCTCTTATCATCCCTTAAAAAGTTTTCAAATTATTATTTTTTTAAATTTTTACTCCTGAAAATTCCTTAAAATCACTGTGAATATTTTTAAATCCTTTCATAATTCTTGAAATCTCGATAAATCTCTCGAAAATCCTTGAAATGATTTTAAAATCTTTTGCAATCCTTTATTCTCTTTAAGATTCCTTTAAATTCCCAAAAATCAGTTAAAATTCTTTTAAATCATTCTAAGTGTCTTGAAATTGTTAAAAATATTCCAAAGTTTCATAGAATTCTTTAAAATCAGTTGAAATGTCTTAAAATCTATAAAAATCTCTCGAACATCTTTTTTACAACTGTTTCAAAGTATTTTTAAAATCCCTTGAAATAATATGAAGATTCTTGAAAATTCTTAAAATTTTTTAAATCCTACGAATTTTCATAAAATCAAATTAAATATCTTCAGATATCTTGACATTCCCGAAAATCTCTTAAAGATTTTATGATTTATGTTGTACTTTATTTTTATTTGTTTAAAATTTCTTAAAGTCACTTCAAATCTTTTCAAATAGTGGAAAACGCTAGATAAATTTATTTTAGTAAATAAATAAAAAT
Organism: Synergus umbraculus; assembly: GCA_900474325.1. Lineage (NCBI taxonomy): Eukaryota > Metazoa > Arthropoda > Insecta > Hymenoptera > Cynipidae > Synergus > Synergus umbraculus. Next base: position 12,205 of record UCOK01000044.1, on the reverse strand, counting down.
AAAATGGTTTTGGAAACTTTTTTTGATCTAATAAATAAAAAATCTAATCTAATATAAAATCTTAATCTAATAAATGTAAAAAAAAATGTTGTCAGACTAAACGTCTAAAACTTCAACATCAATTTAGAAATTGATCAAAATAATATATTTCCAAAAAGATAGATTTTTAGTTCAAAAAAGACTGAAAATAATATTTCTATTTACAACTTTTTCAAAAGTTGCCTGAACTTATAAAACAAAATTATTAAAAATATAACCCTTTTAATTTTCGTCGTTTATATTTACTTGAGTAATTTTCCAGTTTTCTGTTCATAATATATTAATATATAATAGATTTTAGGGCATTAATATGGCTGCCCTATCAGGGCCTGCTTAGTTTACATAACCAGAGCCCTAATAGTTCATCATGGCGAACTATTCAGACGCTAGTTAGATTTCCTAGTCAGAGCCCTAATAATACAACAACAAAAAGTTGGGGCAAACTAGTTAGAACCGGACTTGGGCCCTAGAACAATATCTACCCAGTTTTTGAAAAATCGTCTATAATTAGGACAATCCTTTTCTGTAGACTAGAGAAATCCCAAAAAATGTAGCCAAGTTTTGTAAATATTGCACAGAAATCTTTCGAAAACTTAAAAATATTCCCGGGTTCTTTCAAGTTATTAAATATAAAGGGTGCATTTGCAGCGGAGCATTGTGCATGGTGAATATAGTGGAGGGCAGTTCATTCATAAATCACGCGTTCTATAGAATAATAAAAAATTATCTATTTCGAAAATATACTTTCGAAGAGTTATCTATTTAAAAAAATTGAATTTCTTCTAGATTAGGTCCACGATGTGAGAGAAAAATATGATTTTTCCAGTTTTGTACGAGCAAAAATAAGTGGGCGCGTGAAAACTCTTAAAGCCGTGTAAACCTTATCCGATCCCTACTTTACCGACATTTTTTTCTTTGCAATGCTACGTCTACATTTATTAAGATATCAAATTGAAAATTTTTAAAATTAAAGAAAATATGCTAAGGTATGTTTATCTGGTCTTAAATTTTTGTAAACATAAAAAAAATTTTTTTCAAAAAAATTCTTTAAAACATTTTTTTTTATAAATGTCAATATTTAGGACCAGATAAACGTACCTTAATGCTTTAGCTTCAATTTTAGAAATTTTCAATTTGATATTTCACTGAATGTAGAAGTATGGTTGCAGATAAAAAAATGTCGGTAAGGTAGGGAATGGGTAAGTCTTCCATGGCCTTAAAGAAAATCGAAAAGACATTTCTATCTTTTCATAAAGTCTTACAGATTCGTAAATATTATTATAAATATAAATAAATTATTATAAATATTGTAAATTATTCTTGGCATAATTTTGCCTGGAAATGACTGCAGGGAATCAAATTTGAAAAGGCCACGCGCCCACAGAAGACGTGACTTTCTTGCCCACGTAAATCTTGCTTGAGATGAGAAAAAGCAAAAGCAAATCAAGCGGACATTGAAGATTTTGCGTGAGAGCCTGCGGGGAAAATACTTTCAAAGTTACAGATCACTGATATTCCTCAAAGAACTCTTCTTTAATTGACCTTTAAAATACGCATCAAGTCACAAAGTAGTATTTTATGCACCAAGGGAGAGAAGAGAGATTTTTTCAACGAATACTGAGAGTAAAAAAAAATTCCCTCTCCCCCGTGACACACACGATATTTTTTATATCACATGCATTATTTCAGACTTTTTTCGTGCACACTAAATATTTAGTGTGTAATTTTGAGTAAGAAGCATGATTGTCGGCAATTTGAGGCTTACAATAAATTATGCAAAAATTTAATTTCAAAATTTCGTTTTTTAGACATCTAAGATTATTTTATGACAATTTATGGAAATTTACGACAAATTTAAGAGATTTGCCCGTGTAGAAATTTCCCTATCTTTCCCCATTTAAAGTAGGGTTCTAGCGTGGCCCGGACTAGAAGTTCTAGTCTAGAAAAAACTAATCAGGGCCCTGTCTGGCGCTAGTGGGAAATTTCTTATGAATTTTGAGCATTTCTACATCAAATCGTCCCAAATGCATTACTATATACGTTTATAATTAAGAATATATATTGCGGGGACCTGATTAGGGCCGCAGCAGGGCCTTTTCTTTGATAGGGCTGTTGAAGGGCGATTCCCAATAAGCCCCTATTAGAACATCTAGTCGGGGCCTAACTGACAAAAGCGTTACGATCTAACTGGGCCCCGACTAGTTTTTCCCATCAGGGACCTAACTAGTTTTCCTCATGAGAACCTGGCTAGTTTTCCATATCAGGGCCCGACTAAAAAAGGGAAAACTAGTAAGGCCCCCACTAGACCTCTATCGAAATTTCTGCACGGGCTTTACTGAAAAGTAGTTTCAGCTCCGCTTAAAAAACATGAAAACCGAGTGAAATCCTGCATGTGTTGTAAAAAAATATTTAGATCAGTTTATAGCTTAATTATTGCACGAGGCAAATTCATAGTTAATTATATTCAAGATAGGAATCAGATTTAATTATTTAAAAAAAAGAGAACAGAAGTCTTATATTCAAAAAAGATAATAATTAACTTCTGTTTTATTTATAAATGCATTTTCGTAAATTCATAAATAAAAGGCTTCACCTTAACCTTTGACCCTCGGAGCGCTCTATTTAAATCTTCATGACAATGGAAAGATTTTCTATTTTAAAAATGTTAGAAGACTATTTAAAAGAGCAATTTAAAAAAAGATTTGATATTCACAAAAAAGTGAGCGCTCCAAGGTCTTTTTAACAAATATAATAAATAATATTTAAATTCAAAGTCGCGTTACTCTCTACGACCGAAAAAGGCACAGTTTTTTTTTTTAAACAGGGAAAATCATCTTTTTTCTCTTTTTTTTTTTTTAATTTTCCTTGTTTAACGAAAATTGATATACACTAAGCAGTCAATATAAAATCAAAATAAACGTCCTATACCTTTTTCGGTGTACTTTTTACAAAATTCAAATTTCGGTCGAAGGTCCGATTATTATAAATAAAATAAATATCATTCTTTGATCAGGTTTCGATTTGCGTCTTTGATCTCTTAATTACATGATTAAATTCGCATTTAGAATAATTGTGTTTTTTTTACAAACCAAAAAGCGTTCAGACTTTACCATTTGAGTTTCAGCCTCATTGCTTTTCTTCAAATTCCAGGCTGCCAATAATTGAAGATCTTTTTTGTTTTTGTGAAGTATTTGTGTTTTTTTTCTTTTTGGGCCAAAGTTCCACGGTTTTTGAGAAACGGTGCTTTTGCAAGGCGTGGCAGAAAATAGATGATGCGAGCTCGATGAGTAGGGGGGATGAGGGTAGGGAGGGTAGGGTGCGAGGGGGACAAGGGGGAATAAAAAATGGACAACGGGAGGAAGAAAGCATAGAGAGAGGACCGTTAGGAGAGAGTTAAGGACGATTTATCAGATTTATGAAGTTTTAGGCTGAATGAGGATGGGACGCGAAGGGATATTAACGTCCTCTCGCCCACCGAAGTAAAGCATCCGCCAGGACGTCGAGATGCGCTTTCGTCTGAAAAATAAAAATAAGCAAACATTGCATTATCTCTGGCAAACTGATATATATTTATTATACATTTACTGAAATATGGCTTTTATGGATTCTTTTATAAAGTCGTACTAGTAATATTAAGACAGATAATACAAATTTTACAAAATTTATTGAAATTTTATAAATATTAAAGGATTTCACGGTATTTCAAGGAATTTTATGGAATTTATTCTGAGTTTCAGAAATTTTAAGGGATTTTACCAGTTATTGGGGTTTTATAGAATCTAAAAAAATTTAAAGAATCTAAAAATCTAATAAAGATTTTTCATTGGATTTTCAGGTAATTGAAAGTATTTAACGAGTTTTCATGGGATTTTAAATAATTTCAAGGACTTTTAAGAGATTATGGGATTTTCAAAATTTGAAATCAAAATTTCATGGGATATTTAGATGTTTTAAGGGTTTTAATGGGATTAAATGGGATTTTGAATAAAATTAAGAAATATCAAAGGATTTTACCAAAATCGGGGATTTTCAGAAATTATTAAGGAATTTCATGATATTTTGTTGGATTTTAAGTGATTTCACTCAATTTTTAGATATCTTAAAGGTTTCAATGTGATTTTTTGGAATTTTGAATAATTTTAAGGAATTTAAAAGAATTTTATGAATTTATTTAGATTCCTAAAATTAGACTAGGAATTACAAATTTTTAGATTTAAAAAATAAAAATCTCTGAATTATTTTGCATACTTTTGCAATTCCTTAATTTTTCCAATCCCACATTTTTTTGGGAAAAATTACTTTGCTGTCCCTTAAAATTCTTTGAAATCTTTTGGAACTGTTTTTTGTTGCAACAATGATTGAAATTTCGTTTTATATACTATATTTTTAAATATACGTATGATAATATTATTTTCACCAATTAGAATTTTAATTTTATTAAATTGTATTAGGAAACTATTCAATTAAAGAAAATAGACAGAGAAAATAGTAACAAAGTAGCAGATATACGAATGTGACAAGAAAATCGAGTAAACAGTTTATCAAGGGACACCACTTGTCAAAAAATAGTGCTTCGTCATTCTTGAAGTAAGAAAATATTTAAGGGTTGCTGAAGGACATTTCCTACGTCATGAACGTCTTAAAAAGATTCTGTTAAAATGAAATAAACACGATAGTAAACACAACAACAAATAAATAATAATAATAATAATAATAATAATAATAATAATAATAATAATAAAGATTTCAATTCTTTATCACAACTTTAATATCTTATTTAATTCCTAAATTCTTAAATTTTAAGAATTTCCAAAAGTTTCCAGTAATTTTAGAGATTTTTACAAATTTTCACGTATTTCAAAAGATTTTTATGACTCTAAAGATTTCGTGGAATTTAAAAGGATTTTGAAAGTTGTCAAATTTTTAGGGATTTTAATTGATTTTTCTAATTCTGTAAAAGATTTTGTGGATTTTTAAGGACATCATAAAATTTTAAGGAATTTTAAGAGATTTTTCTCATTTATAAAAAAATATTGTAGAATTTCTAGAGAATTTTATTTTTTCAAATTCGTTTTTGATGAAATGGCAATTTTTATTGGAGAGTAAATATTTTGAGAAACCGAAAATTTCTGGTGAAAACTGAGAAAAGAAAAACTGTGTAAAGAAAAATGATTTAGTGAATTTGGAAAGTTATAAAATTTCCGTTTTGAAGATATCTTTCCGGGCTTACTACGAGTATTATTTGGGATTGTAGGACAGATCGAATCGAGTTCAACGTACGACTTATGATAAAGTGTCAGTCTCATGACCTAATCGTGAAATATACGAGCTAAAAGTTTTGCGAGAGCGAAACCCAGGACAAATAAGAACAAGTCAGTAGGTAAGGATAATAATCGTTTCATTCTTCAGTGGAACAAGTCGAATATAGTCAGACGCTTAGCGAACTCACCGATATTCATGATTCTTATACATATATGTTGTAGTTCATTAAAAACTCAGAGATACGTGATTTTTTTTATCTTGAAAAAATAATATCTGAGGAATGAAAAACGCCCTTAAAATTCACCCCCAAAAATAGTTTTTTTGAAGTATCTTTTTTTCTAATCAATATATTTTAATAAAACCAAATGGATAATAATCCTTATGAAAAGTGTAAAAAATTCTGGGAAAAATTCCAATTCTGAAACAATATTTCAAAATAAAAAGTCCAGTTCTGAAACAATATTTCAAAATAAAAAGTCCAGTTCTGAAAAATTTCAATTCTGAAAGATTCCAATTCTGAAAGATTCATTTCTGAAAGATTCAGTTCTGAAAGATTCAATTTTGAAAGACGCAAATTCTGAAAGAAAGATTCCAATTCTGAAAAAAGATTTCAAAAAAGATTCTAATTTAGAAAAATCCAAATTCTGAAACAAAGATTTCAATTCTAATTCTGAAAGATTAAAATTCTGAATGAAAATTCTATTCTGAGAGCATCAATTCCATTTTTGAAGAATTCCAATTCCAATTCTGAAAGATTCCAATTCTGCAAGATTCAATTCTGAAAGATTCAATTCTGAAAGGTTCAATTCTAAAAGATTCAAATTATTCTGAATGAAAAATTCAATTCTGAAATATTTCAATTTTGAAAGATTCAATTCCAATTCTGATGGATTCAATTCTGAAAGATTCAAATTCTGTGTCACATATTCATTTTTAGAATATTTTCACTACAATGACGTCTTACAAGTACAATTTTTTACACTTTTTATAAGGATTACTACCCATTTGATTTTATTAAAAAATATTGATTAGAAAAAAATATATTAAAAAAAACAAAAAACGGTTTTTGGGGGTGAACTTTAAAGGAATATAATTTCTGAACAAAAAACCTAAAAATCATAAAAACTTTTTTAAATTCGGAATAAAATGATGGGATATTAGAATTAGCTATGTATATTTCATCTGTCTTGAAATTAAAAACTCACTTTTTTCATTTTCCTCAAAATTATATTTCAATGTAGAAAAGAAGAAAAAAATTGAGATTCAATAAAAAATAATAGAGGTAAGGGCTGTTAAAAAATTCTTCGCTTCAGATTTGACGTATCGCAAGTAGGTCAATTTCGTTATCTGATTTTCTGCACTTTTCCTACGATCTTCCTTCGAGTGAGAACTTTAATCAACCCTTGGGACGAAAAGGAGCAAGTATTCGTGTTCCCGATGAAAATCTGCTCAGCTTGATCTGCCTCGATATAAACTACGAATTCTTAATCTTGTGGCGAGAGAGAACATCGTGAATTGACTTTCTCTCCTAACTGCAATCCAATTTTTCCAATTTTAATCAAATATCACGGAAAGTAAAAGTAGAAACATAATATTTATTCGAACCCCGGAAAAACTGTTTTCTCGATGAAGAAATTTTACTTTTGACAACTTTCACGTGATTTTTACGAAGTTCTGCAGATTTTTAGGATTTTTAACAGATTTCCTAGAATTTTAAGGAATTTCAGGATATTTCGAGAAATTTTAACGGAAGTCATGAAATTTCAGGAGAATATATAAAAATAAATAAATATAAATATTTTAATTTAAAATATCTTATTTTAATTTATTTTAATATTTTTATTCTAAGGGATTTTCAAATTTTTAGGAATAAAGGTTTTTAAGAACTTTAACAGATTCCAAGGAATTTTAAGGGAATTCAAAAGATCTTTATGATTCTTAAAAATCTTGTGAAAATTAATGAGATTTCTAATAATTTTAATGGATTTTACAGGATCTAAAAGGACTTTTAATTTTATCACTGAATTCAACAGATTTTAAGAGTTTTCACGAATTTTAAGAGGTTTTAACGATTTTTAAGCGATTTCGAAGGTTTTCGTGAAATTTTAAGGGACTTTATAAGTTTAAATGTTGTTATAAAATTTCCAAGAATTTTAAAAGAATTCAAGAGATGATTTTTAACATATTTTGTAGAATCATAAGGATTTCATAGAATTTAATGAGATTTCGAAGGATTTTAAGAGATTATAAATGTTAAGAAATTCCAAGAGGTTTTGGGGAATTAATAGAGATTTTTGCGAATTTTAACTTTGATTTCAAGAGATTCATGATTTTAATAGATTTTTTCGATTTTTAAATTATTTCAAGAGATTTCTAAGAATTTTAAGGGAATTTTTGGAGTTTTAAAATATTTCTAGGAATTTTAAGGGGTTTCGACGATTTTCAATTTATTTTTATGCAATTGAAAAGAATTGTTGGATATTAAAAAGATTTCGTGTACTTTTAAAGGACTTGAAGATATTTTGTGAAATTTTAAAGGAATTCATGTAATTTTAAGAGATTTTTTTAAGAATTGCGAGGGATTTTATGGAATTTTATGAGATTTATAATAATTTTTACTATATAAATTCAAAAGAATTTTAGGATTTCTAAAAAGTTTTGTAGATTTGAAAGGAATTTCAAGATATTTTGTGTTATTTTAAAGGAATTTATGCAATTTCACGAGATTTTTAAAAAAAAGTTTAATTTACTTTAAATTTTGTTAAATCTGGAGGAATTAAAAAAATTTGGGAGGTTATTTGTGAAATTTGAAGGAATTTTAACGATTTTTAAGTGATTTTAAGGGCATCAAAGATATTTTTATGATTTTTAAAAATTTTTCTAAAATTTTTGAGGGTTTCATTGGAATTTTTTGAAGATTTCTAAGAATTTCAAGAGGTTTTGAAGAATTTTAAAAGAGTTTAACAAATTTTGAAAAATTTCGAAGTTTTTTGTTAAATTTCAGATTTGCAACAACAATAATTTTTGGAGATATTTCGTTACACCTGTTTTTTATGATAGGATTGCCTTACACCTCATTTTTAAGATATTAAAAGTTTATACCTCCACATTTCTCTGAAATCATAACAATAAAATTCTATTGCTAAGGATAAGACTTATATTTCAATTTTTTGCGTAAAAGAAAAATGTCGGGGAAAAATTGAAGAAAGTTAGTAAAGCCGCTACTATTGTATATGTAGTAATATCATATTTTCTCTCTTGAAACCGTCTTTTTCGCCTATACCTACACCGACATCATTTTGACGCGCAACTAAGTAGGTTTCACACTCGAGATGAATTTTTAAATTGCCTTTTTCCCTGCCACTATAACGCATTAACTGGCACAATATCTATAAACTCCTCCCCAGAATCTAAGTGAAGTCGTGCAATTTTAAACCATCACACTTTCATCTTAAAACGTTTTTTTTATATGATATTAAATAAATCTCTTAAAACATTATTTCTATCGCGCTTAAGAGTTGACGATTTTTAATTTTTTTTTTTTTAAATCTGAGCAATTAATTTATGTTAATGGCACTTTTTGCATATTTAACGCAGAAATTTTTGCATTTTAAGTGATATGTATCTATCTTATAATAATTTCAATTCACGTTTGCATTTTCCTACATAAACTACAGAATTTTTTCCTAGAGATAGACTTCCTATCTCCCTTTCTCTATTTCCAAGTTTCCGAGAGTTGGAAACGTAATTTCCAGGAAAGATAGGAAAATTTGCATATCAGAAATTAATGCGGCGTCCTACATTGTAATAATGACGTAACCGAACCTGCAATCAGTGCTCGACGTGTTGGTAAATACTGAAACCCATACATCCTAGTTGATTTTCTACCTCCCACATATCAAGTCCCACATAAAGGATGTCACGAAATTTACGTATTTATTTAATAATTTAATTTATGTATAAAAATCGAAGATTTATGTATATATTCGAAAATCCTTAAAAAGCATTTTAAATTCTTTGAAATACGAAAAATCCCTTAAAATCTTTTAAAATCCTCTAAAGTAGCTTGAAATAATCGAACATTCCTTTAAAAAATTTCCTAAAATTCTTTCAAGTCCAAAATAATCGCTTTAAATATTTTAAAATCCCGTGAAACATCGTGAGATAGTTGGAAATCCTTTAAAATCACTTGAAATTGTTAGAAATCCATAAAAATCCCTTAAAATCTCTTTAAATTCTATGCAATCGAAATAAGTTATTTAAAGTCGAATGAAATTACACGAGATGGTCGAAAATCCTTTAAAAAATATCTTGAAATTCTTTCAAGTCCAAAAACATCCCTTAAAATTTTTGTTAAATCCCCTGAAATAGCTTAAGGTAGTCGGAAATCTTTTAAAAAATTTCTTAAAATTCTTTGAAATCCAGAATAATCGCTTTAAATATTTTAAAATTGCGTGAAATGCAATTGAAATCCTTTAAAATCTCTTGAAATTCTTTGAAATCCCCAAAAAATCCTTTAAAATCTCGTGAAATAGCTTGAGAATAAATATTCAGAGACAGATTTTCCGGTAATAAAGTTTGCCTCTAGCTGTATAGTGGCTTTCTCTTGATTAACGTATTTATTTTCTTATCACAAGGACACAACTCGAAAACTAATTCTACAAATATTTTATCCAGTAATGGAAAGGCACTTATCCAAGTCCTCTGGCAATTCCAGGGCAAAATTTTGTTATCTAGAGTAGGTACAATGAAGCATAAAAAAAATATTAGGTTCCTCGATCATTTGCTTTTTCCATTGTGTAGTTAATAGTCATAACGTATAGTATGAATTATAAATAGAAGTAATAGAGAAGTTTCCCTGTTAATGATATCTAATCTTTTTTTAGCCGGCAGAACTTTGTTGATAAAAATAATATTCTGAAAAGAAAATATTTATAGAATATTCTCTGATTATTCCGTGAAAAGTTTAGTACAGAATTTTTAACGACTACTCTACAATATTGAGGAGCAGAGTTTTTTTACTTTCTGGATTGCTGATTTTACATAAAATATTCTCATTAAAAGTCTCGAATATGTATTGACAAGTATATTTTTTTATTATTGAATGTATTAGAATTATTATTTAGAGTTATAGGAATTATTAGAATTCTTAAAAATCAAAAGTATTCAAGATAGATTACAGGTTCTTCAAGCTATATTTTTAAGGGAATTCTGAGGAATTTCACAGCTCTCAAGATAGATTTAAAATCATTCAAAATGAATTCCAAATAATTCCAAATGAATTCAACAGTATGCGAAATCATTAAAATTAATATAAAATAATTAAATTTAAATTCAAAAGAATTCAATAGAAATTCAGAAGAATTTAATAGTGTTCAAGTTGCATGCAACAGAATCCACAGGAATAAAAAAAGATTCAATATATTTAAAAATGAATTCGGAAAAACTCTAGAGAATTCAAGGTGGATTGGAAAAAATTCTTATGAATTCAAAAGAATTGAAAATAATCGAAAAGAACAGAAGTATAAAAATAAGAGGTAAATTTTTAAGAATTCAAAGGTATTTAAAAAACTGTAATAAAATGAATTAATTGAACAAAAAAATGCCTTGTAAAAATATTTCATTTACAAATGAAATATTGACTATAATAATGACTAAATCAAATAACTTGGCGCCTTGTTAATTTTCATTTATAGTCCTGCGAATTATGTGTATATAATTCACAGTAACTAATGCGCGTGGGCGCGATGAAGTGCATAGTAATTTAATTGTGCTAAATTATACATTAACATATAATTAAAATAAATTTTAATGAAACCGTGAAATACGATGTCTCTCACTCCAATCTGTCCTTCTCTATTTCTCTTCCGTCTGGTTTCTCTCACACGGAAGAAACCTCAACCCGAACTCACCGATGTTCATGATTCTTACATATACATATATGTTTTAGTACATTAAATACTAAGAGATACGTGCTTTTTTATCTGCAGAAAAACATATTTAAGGGGTGAAATCCACCCTTAAAGTTCACCCCAATTTTCGAAAAAATTCCAATTCTGAAAGAAAGATTCAAATACTGAATCAAAGATTTTTTTTGGAATTGTAATCTTTCAGAATTGAATCTTTAAGAATTAAATCTTACAGAATTGAATCTTTGATTCAGAATTTGAATCTGAATTGGAATTTTTCAGAATGTGAATTTTTTTGTATCTTTCTTTTAGAATTGGAATTTTTTCACGGAAAATTTGTTACACTTTTAGTAAGGATTATTATCCATTTGGTTTTATGTATTAAAAAATATTGATTAGAAAAAAAGATATTTAAAAAAAACTATTTTTGGGGGTGAACTTTAAGGGCGGTTTGCACCCCTTAAATATTTTTTTCCGCAGATAAAAAAACACGTATCTCTTAGTTTTTAATGTACTAGAAAATTTCCTTGTCAGTCAGTATTTAAATTCTCTTCTTGCATAAATGTTTTTGCGGTGAATTTTCCAACAGACGCTTTTCAGTGGAAAATGTTACGCGAACTTTCGAATAATGTATACATTAGTAATTAGTTTATTGCGGATAATTCTAATTGTGACACGACACGTAACAGTGGGACGTTATGAACGCAGAAATGAAAGGAGCAAGCCGGAGGGAGTTGTAAATTAATGGTATTAACACGTCCTGCAAGCCCGGGCGACGCTAATTAAATAATCACGCATTCGTGATCTGCAAGGGGTGTAAATTGTTCGCGGGAAAATGCTGTGAACTCGGTCAGATTCAACAGAAGAACGTTTACAGCAGCAATAAATAACAAAACCCTCTTTAAACCAACGTTCATAAGAAAAAGCGTTTTTTATATTTTTTTTTCTCGTGAAATAAAATAGAACAAAGAATATATATATATATATATATATAT
>UCOK01000043.1:0-40209 GCA_900474325.1 Synergus umbraculus | reverse complement strand
ATTATATTTATATTATATTATTTTATTAATAGTATTTTTATTAATTTCTTTCTTGAAATTTTATATTTTTTAGGATTTTTTAACTTTGGGAATTTTAAATTTCGGTAAATTAACGTAAAATGTAAATATCGGTTTATGATATATAGTATTTGAGATTTACTCTCAAATCCTGAATGCCTTGGGTATTTCAATTCCGTTACAAGTACAAGAGACGATACATAACTGTATTGACAGTCTGACAAGAGTAAAACGGTGCCGTTTAGTAATGTGACTATTCAGGCCCGGACTTAGAAGTTTTGAGTCCTAAAGTTCAATAATCTAATAAATTAAAACATTTCAGTAATTTTTCCCAGAAAATCCAAGATACTTAGATAAATTTGGTCGTTTATATTTCAGCCAATTTTAAATTTAAATATAATTCAGTGACGTCTAAATTTTTGAGGGGCCAAGTTTGTGGACCCTCAATTTGAACCCAATCCAAATTCAGAAACGTTCAAATTTTTTGTCAAATTTTGAGTTAGAAATTAAATTTCAGAGGGACCAAATTTTTATTTATAAAATTTTGAACCTTAGAGGGGCTTTTGAAACTAATTTGGGATATTTTATATATTAATTTAGGACAAGTTTATATATTTCAGAGGGTTGGAATTTGTAGACCCTCAATTTGAATTAATTTAATTTTGATTTGGTCACTTTCAAATTTCAGAGGGGCCAGGTTTTAAACCCAATTCTAAAAATTTGAACTATGCAGATAAATTAACAATTTTTTATTTTCTGCTTTTATTTTTTTTATTTTAAATTAATAAAAATTATTTTATTTTTATTTTTTTCCAGCTCGTTCATTTTCAACGAAAGAATCTTGTGGATCTCCAGCCAGATTATGTAAAACCAGATACAACACAACAGCACCAATGTATGGAGTCAGTTTGACCAGCGGGCAACCTGTGACGATCGTTCAAAAATTTCCGGATTTACTTCAACAAGTCGTTTTTGAAGTTTGCGAGTGAGTATATTTTTTAAATAAAAATAAGATTCAAAAATTTTTTATTTTATAGGGGAGACAAAATATCAAGTATTAGTTAAATTTGCACTCAATTAATTTAAAAGCACCCCAATTTGGAAGCTTTTAAATTTCAGAGGGGCAGAATTTCAACCTAAGACTAATTTTCAAAATATCAAGAGGGGCCAATTTTTTAAGCCCTGAATTTGAGTCCAATTTTAATTTCAAATTTAAAAAATTTGAATTAATTTTTTTTTTATTTAAGAGGGGCCAAATTTGAACTTAATTCTAATTTTAAAGCCCCTAATTTTTAAACTATTAGATTTTAGAGGATCGATATATTTTAATAAATAAAAAAAATAAAATGAATGTTCTAAATTATAATGTTTAGAAATCAGATAAGAAATAAAATAAAAATTATAATAAAAGTCTAGTGTGTTGAAAACCTTTGATCTAGTCAGAGGTCAAGATCGAGACCTAAAACGGGATTTTATTAATACAAATAATAAAACTTTCTCAGGTTAAATCGTGCAACCCTATCTGGTGCAGTGGAACGAATTAAATTCAAACTGAACCATAACCCACATTTAAATTTATTATATAATCAAATATTAATTTCTATAATAATTACATACGAATTTAGATATTTAAATTTTTATTATTAAAAAAATAATACGTATTTAAAATAAAATTGGGGGGTTACTGTTTTCAGAGTTTTATCCTTTTGAATTTCAGAGGGGCAATTTTGAATTTAATTCGAAAGCTTTTTAAAATTTATGGGGGGCCAAATTGGTAATCTTCAATTTATTTCTAATTTTAATTCAGAAGCTTTAAAATTTCAGGGGGGCCAATGTCAAAATCAATTTAAATTGGAACCCTCTTAGTTTTCAAAGTGACCTATTTTTAATTTTAATTATAATATTTTAAAATCTAATTGAATTCGAGATGTTTAAATTTTAAATTGATGATATAAATTAATAATTCCTAGAAAAATTCACGAATTCTTTTTCTTCTTTTCCAGATCCAAGGAATGCGATCTGATCCGTGGAGAGTGCACACAAACATATGTGCCCTATCTTTTTTTGGTTATTCCACTGGGTCCTGTGACCCTCACTGGCCAGGATTACGTCCTCGTTGAGAGCGGCTGTGTTTGCAAGCCAAAAAATTCAGCGAATCCAGTCACCGATCCACCAGTAGTGCCCAGTTTTTAAAAATTATAAAGGTCAAAAAAATTCAAATAAATCTACGAACTTATTTTACCAAAAAAAGCGAAAGGGTAACTTTTGCCCCTTCTTAGGACGAAATCTAAAAATTGAAAAAGAAAAATCAAATTTCAGAGGGTTCCAATTTGGTCTCAATTTTATTCTAATTCCGAACTGTTAAAGTTTCAGAGGGGCCAAATTTTCCGACCCTCTATTTGAACCCAAATCAAATTCAGAAACGTTCAAATTTTGCAAAAATTCTAAATTTTAAATTTAGAATTCTAAATTCTCATTTAGAAATTAAATTTCAGAGGGGCCAAATTTTTGACCCTCAATTTGGACCAAATTTTAATTTACAAACTTTTGAACCCCAGAAGGGCTTTTGAAACTAATTTGGGACAAGTTTTTATATTTTAGAGGGGTGAAATTTGTAGACCCTCAATTTGAAACTAATCCTAATTCAGAATCGTTCAAATTGGCTCAATTTGAACGAAATTTGGACCAGATTCGAATTCAATTATAAGAGATTTTCTAGTGGACTTTTTTATTTTAGAGGGGCCAAATTTTTGGACCCTCAATTTAAATTAAGAAAAATTTTAAACTTTAGAGGGATCAAATTGGAATCCTTTTCTAATTCAAAATTTGATTTTTATTTTAATCCACCTTATTTATTATGAAGGACCCTCAAATTTATATGAAGCAAATATTTTTAATATCTGCATAATAAATTCCTTTCTTTCGAGAGTGAATTTTTTTGGGGGTCTTTTTGTACCGTGAAGATTGGTCCTGGATCGAATAGATTTCGTCCTGGAGGCAAAAGGGTGCGCCAGGAAAAAAAAAAGAAAAATTGTCAAGAATCAAGAAGTAAAGCAAGAAGCTCTTGGGTTTCGTAGAATCCGGTCTTGGAATTCGATCGAGTTCACGGGACTCGAGAGTTAAGACTCGACTCGCTCGTTTGTATTTGAGCCGGTTTTGAGCAAGTGTCTCGACTCTTGGGACGAAGGTGTTCCTCTCGTTAATCCCTTTGAATGCTCGATGAGGCCATGTTATGTCAGATTATCAAATGGATTTGAATCTTTTGTACACGTGTTGAGTTTCTTGAATCTTGAATCTTGACTTTGAGCAACGCTTGTTCATCGCTCTTGTGGTACAATATCTCGATTTAAAATTTTTAATTTTTAATTTTTTTTGAAAATTTTTTTGCTTATTTAATTAATTTATATTTTAATTTCAATTTATGATTTTCAATTTTAAATTAGCTTCACTTGTAGGTCCACGATGTGAATAAAATTTTTATTTAAAGAATTTCAAAGTTCAGAGGGGCCAAATTTGAACCCACTTCACATTTTGGGACTTTTAAATTTCAGAGGAACAAATTTTGAATTGAATTACAACTTGGACATTTTTAAATTTCAGGGGGGCAAAATTCGTGGATTTTTTTTTAATTAAAGGGGGGCCAAATTTGACCCTAATTCTAATTTGAAAGCCTATTTAAATTGACAATATTTTTTTAAAAATAAATTTCTTTTGAAAATAATATAACCAGACAAAAAAAGTAAAGAGGAATTTCGAGATTTTGTACAACACTCGTGTAGATAAAATGTGTATAGGGGTTGGGGGGGTAAGGATGAATTTCATCCATATTTAGACTAATAAAGTGAATATCTAATTTACATACTTAATTAATGAACTAAAATGATTTTAGCAGCAATATTTAAATTATAATTATGTAGATACAGGTTTCGTAGGATAGAATTTTTTATAATACTTGAAACCTAGTGAAAAATATTATATATATTATTATTAAAAATATATCCTTTTTTGGATATTCAGAAATATTTTTCCAGATATAAAAATCTTTACAAAACAATTTTTGTAGGAAGAAGTTCTTGAATATTTTTTATGTGAGAGCAAAGACACTTTGTATAAATATTGTTAAGGTAATGGAATATATGGAAATATAAAAGAAGTAGGCGTTTTTTAAGTGATAATAATTATCATCTATTGCAAATCGAATTAAAAAGAAATTGTATTTTAATTTTATAGTCGACTCGATTTTAGGAAATTGGGTTTCGTATTTCAAAAAGTAATCAAAGTTCGTCGATGTGCCTTGGTGTGTATTTTACCTTGTATATAGAACTGATGTATTTTTTACGAAATGATTGATAATAAATTAATTCATAATAAATTAGTATTAAATTTATATCGAAAACATTTTATGTCCTCAAAATAATTTAATTACAATTTTTTTAGCCATATATATAATAAATTAATAAACCGAATTCAGATTTAGAAACATTTAACATTTAGAGGGGCCAAATTTTGATTTAGAAATTTTTTTATTTTAGAGGGGCAAAATTAGATTCCAAATAAAATTCTGAAGTGTTTTAATTTGAGAGGGGCCAATTTTGAATTAAATTCTAATTTGGAAAGCTTTAAATTTTAGAGGGGCCAATTTTTAGAAAGAGAAAAGAATTACTCAGACAACTTCCGTTTTAAATGCAATATAGATTTCTCAGTATAGAATTTCTGATGTTATCGAACCTAACTCCCGTTAATTGGTTTCGAGGGAGGCAATAAACGAGAATCACGAGGCTGGTTGCTTCCGTCTCGTGCTTATGCAAAATACTGTCGTGAATCGTGAAGGCCCTTGACCCAGAGTCCCAGAGTCGTTTCAGAATCAGGATTCAGGATATTCACTTGTTCTGGAACTCGAAGCGCTTCCCACGATAAATTCATGACCGCTAAATTAATTCTGATATAACGGTAGCAAAAATAATCATCAAATTATAAATAATCTGTCATAAATTACAAAATAAATAAATTACACAAGAAATAAATTACAAAGGATAATAAAAATTGTTAAAATAATTTAAAACAATATTTCATTTAACTGGATCCTAAAAAAAAATCCAAAAATTTTGCAGAGGGGCCAAAAAATATTTTTTTACCATTTTTGAAATTATTTCTAATTTCGAAACTTTTTAGTTTCAGAGGGGCAAAATTTGTGGGCTTTAAATTTGAACCTAATTTTAATTCAATTTTAATTTGGAAACTTTTAAATTTCAGGGGGGCCAAATTTCAAGGGATTTTAATTTCAGGGGGTCAAATTTATAAGTCCAAATTATTTTCTGGATATTTTAATTCAATTGAAAAATAATAGCCAGATGAGTTGTTTTCTCAGAGTTCTTGATTTAATTCTGATTGCGGATTTTGCTTCTCTAGTGCCCCCCTTATTTAAAACCTACAAGCCTACATCGATTGAGACTTGAGACCGAGTCTGTGTCACCGAATGGACCGTACTGAGAATTCCGATGAGTGTAATGTACCGTTACAGGTTTGCGGGACCTACCATTCGATTCTGTTCCCATTCAATAGATGAAGTATTATACAATGACAATTATATTATATTTCCCTTTATCATTTTCCTTCATTATTTTCTTTATTATGATTTTCCTTTGCCATTTCCCTTTTTATTATCATTTCCTTTTATCATTTTCCTTTGCAATTTCCCTTTATCATTTTCCTTTGCCATTTCCTTTTACTATTTTTATTTACCATTTCCCTTTACCATTTCCCTTTACCATTTCCCTTAATTATTTTCTTTTACCATTTCCCTTTATTATTTTATTTTACCATTTTCCTTATTCATTTCCCTTTGACATTTCCTTTTACAATTTTCTTTTACGAGTCCATTTTACCCTTTGCCATTTCCCTTTACTATTTTCTTTTAACATTTTCCTTAGTCATTTCCCTTTGATATTTCCTTTTACAATTTTCTTTTACGAGTCCCTTTACCATTTCCCTTTACAATTTTCCTTTCTCATTTTCCTTTACCTTTGCCATTTTCCTTTGCCAATTTTCTTTACCATTTTCCTTTGCAATTTCCTTTTACCATTTCCCTTTGTCATTTCCTTTAACTATTTCTATTTACCATTACTCTTTACCATTTTTTACTATTTCCCTTTACCATTTTCCTTTGCAATTTCCCTTTAATATTTCTCTTTGCCATTTCCTTTTACTATTTCCATTTACCATTTCCCTTTACCATTTTCTTTTACCATTTCCCTTTATTATTTTATTTTTCCATTTTCCTTATTCATTTCCCTTTGACATTTCCCTTTGCAATTTTCCTTTCTCATTTTCCTTTACCTTTGCCATTTCCCTTTTCCATTTCCTTTTAATATTTCCATTTACCATTACTCTTTACCATTTTTTTACCATTTCCCTTTACTATTTCCTTTTACCATTTCTATTTGCCATTTCCTTTTTTTCTTTACCTTTACCATTTTCCTTTGCAATTTCTCTTTATCGTATCCATTATTTACCATGATTTCCTTTTACAATTTCCCTTTTTTACTGTGATTACCCTTTGCCATTTCCCTTAGTCATTTCCCTTTGCAATTTTCTTTTACAATGATTTCCCTTCACAATGAAAAACTACCTTACCGACATTTTGTTTCTCCATAAAATAACTCTGTACAGTAACATTGTGTTCAAATTTGTGAAATTATAGAAAAAGTACAAATTACGTTTATTCAGTCCTAAATTGTTTATTTATTTATTTATTTGTTTATTTATTTACTTATTCTAAGTAGTTTAGTTTCTATAAAAATAAACAAACTGAATATTCCAATCAAAAACGTTCGAAATTCAAATTTGAAAGAAAAATCCAAACCGACCAATAAAAAGGATAAAAAGCAAGAAGCGTTCGAAATTTGAAAAAAAATCCAATTATTTGCAGCCAAATTCGAATATTTGAAATCAGTAAATACACCAGCCAATGGAAATTGAGATTCGACTTTGGAGCGGACAAATCAAAATGGCGATCGTCGACCTGTGAACTTGACTTAATGTCGCTCAATGCAAACGGAACTTAACGTTTAAAACGAAGAGCAGCCATGTTGGTCAATTGATCGCGTGCGCGTCTTCGGTTATTTAGTGAATAATATTTTCACAATATATTGTATAAAATTATACAGCAAGCAGAGTTTTTCGTAAAACTCTAATTTTTGCCGAATTTCGCCGATCGTTTGTGTATTTTGAGATTAAGTTCTTTCAGTTTTTTTCGTGTTTTCCCTTGTCGAAAAAACACCGAAAGTGAAAGCAGCTTTTATTTCTCCTCTCTGGTTTACGAGGACAGAGTTTCGATTTGCAGGATTTTCTAAATCTAACAACCAAAATGATGTACACGGTAAGTTTTCCGGCTAATTACAAAATAGGAAAAATTGACAAATTTTTCGGAAGCAACCCGTCAACATTTTCAGTTTAGATTCTTTAATTTTGTAGTATTGTTATTATTAACTTTTAATTTCTTATTTTCTTGGCAAACTTTTGTATTTTTAGTCTATTTTCACTCTTGTCATCGCTTTTAAAATTATTTTCTCCAAGACGCTTTTATTCTTAGGAGGAATTTTTATTCTACATTTTCGGCTTCCGGCTATTCGAAATGTATTTCTTTTTTTTTGTTACAATAGCGAAATTTGGGTTGGAAAGTGAATTTATAATTAGAAATGGATGTACTATATTTTTTTCTATATTTAATTTTAGCTTGAGGCTATTTATTTAAAAAGTTAGACATTGTGAAAATGACAATATAAAATTCCCAACAATACTGACCAATTAAAATTTTCTTAAGTTATTTGTTTATTTATTAAAATAATTCATTTCGGGAATTTTCTAATATTTAATTTAAACATTTACATTTCAAGATTTGTATAAATTTAAAGATTTCGTGGAATTTTAAGATATTTCAAAGTTTTTTTTCTTAGCATTCTCGAGAATGTTTAAATCTAAAGGATTTCAAAGGATAATTAGACTCCAGAATCTCTCATTAATTATAAAAAATTAATTTTCACATTTGAGCGAAGGATTTTTCAAAATAATTTTAAAATATGCCCCCTCCCCGTTTTCCAAAAAGCGACTATTTCTCCAACTGTTACAGGGAACAACGGCATCCCAGGACACGAGATTCAGCGACAAGGAGAAAAAACTTCTTAAGCAGATGAAGTTCGGAGATTCTTTATCACAGAAGGTAAAAATATTTTCAAGAACCTGGATAAAATTCCAGAAATTGCAAATTTGGTGTCTGTAATTGTCTGTTTTCACTTTCCGGTTTCATATTTTATTCAAGTAAACTTTGATTTTAATCGCTTTCAATCTTCTATAAAGACCAGAGTAATTAAATTATCAAAATTCCAGCAAAACCAAAATTAACCGTTTGTTATTTTTAATCCAGGTCGACATGAGTAAAGTGAAATTAGATGTCATCAAACCCTGGATAACGACGAAGATAACACAACTCCTAGGAATGGAGGACGATGTTGTCGTCGAATTTGTATATAACCAACTGGAGGAAAAGGTACGACAACTTTCATTCATTTTTATCTGACTTTCTTTACTATTTTTCAATAATTTTGAATGATTTTCTAATCTATACTTATCATTATTCAGTTGCACTACGATTTACATAGTTTGATGTGAAAAATTTTGCTCTGTATTTATTTATTAGAAACTAGAATCCACGAAATCGAAAATCAAAAGGTTGATTAATGGCTTTTTCCCCTCATAATAGGAAAGTAACATTTTAATCATTTCAGCTCAATGTCTCCCATCGAAGTTTTGGTGCATTAGCAACGATAAAGTCAAGCAAAAACCGTCTTTCTTTTTTTCATCAAATCCGAATTGCTGCTTTCTCGTTACAATTGCACCCAAATCTTCAGCCAGAAAATGACATTGAAAAACTTGCAAGGCAAGCAAAATCTGCACTTTTGCTTTTATTTTGGTTTTTTTTTTCTCTTGTAACTTTATTTTTTCTCCGAAGTTTTTTGAGCAAGGTGTCTGGAAACTAAGAGAAACTAACTTCTTTCTTTCGGGCTTCGAACTTCCACATTTTTTTACTTTTTATACTTTTGCACAAAACAGTTCGAAGCTTTCTAAACGTTAAAGCTTTATGTTTTAATTTAAACTTTTATTTCGTAAAATCCCTTAGCTTTCTAGACACGCTGCGAGCCTACAAGATCAGTAACTCTACGTAGCAGATCCTGCTAAAGAACCTTCGTCACACGATCTTATCATCTCTCTTTGAATTCCCCGTTAGTATAAGTAGAGACCGTTGGTGGGCGCAACCCTTTTGTCCAAATGGCTTTCGGATGTGCTCCTCTCTGCATCCGATTGGCCGCCTTTCTATCAGCCGTCAGCCTAGAAAGCATGCCGTCTTAGACTTCCGCCAACAACGATCAGCTTCAAAAATGGATCCAGGATTCAACTCCGAAGACCTTCAGAACTGCAAGAATCTTCAACTTCCTCCCGAAAACTTTCCTTGAAAGTTTCTTATCATCTGCTGGATCTTCTGGAGTTCTTCCCGAACTTCCGGAACTCTTCAAGACCTGCTCGAGTCTCTCCGGATCTCTTCTAGACCTTCTGGACCTCTTCTAGATCTTCTAGACCTTCTGGATCTTCCAGATCACTTCTGGACCCTTTGGATCTCTTCTAGACCTTCTAGATGTCTTCTGAACCTTCCGGATCTCTTCTGGACCTTCCGGATCTCTTCTGGACCCTCTGGATCTCTTCTGGGCCTTCCCAATGTCTTCTGGATCTTCCGGATCTCTTCTGGATTTTCCGGATCTCTTCTAGACCTTCAGGACTTCCTCTAGACCTTCAGGTTCCCTTCAGGAATTCCAACCGACTGTCTGGAGGTACCGTTCAATGTCGTACTTGCTACTCGAGCAACGGCGTCAGATTCTGATTCAATTCAATCTGGCAGGTTGGTGATTTCGTCTAATTACAGTCGACTCTAACTAATCGTAAACTAGCTGACATCTAAAAACTGACTAACCGCACACTTTTTAAGCCGCGCTTAAAATTAATATTCTCCAAATTGAGTCTTTCTTAATGTTTACTTTACTGATAGATTCGGCCGTACAAATTTCGATAAAATAGAAATTATTCAAAATTAAATTTATATAATATTCATGCGCCCAAAAATGTTTTCTGTGAAAAGTGTGCGGTAAGTCAAAGTCGACTGTACTTCATATCTTTTCTAACTAATTTTATTTTGCAGCTAGTCTGCTTTCTCGTATTTCAGAGCAATTATTCTCATTTCTATATTTCAGTATTTAGATACGAGGCTCGAGACAGGTAATTCTATCTTCAATAACAATAATTTCGCTCCTTTTTTCCATCCTAGCGCCTTAATCCGAAGCTGGAAATTTGGAGATCGGTAAGAAATAAGTAAAATAAGATTTTGAATCTGCTTTTTCGAGGGGGAAAAGCAGCCAATTGTGGAATGTATTGTAAATTGATTGTAAATGTCTATTTGTTTATTTTTTTTCTCTTTCTTTTTTTTTCTTTCTTTTTTAGTTAGCGAAAGATTATTTTGAGATCTTTCGGATTTTCTCTGGCGGTGAAAGTAAAGTCAACCTTTAAATTTTTTCAGTTCCCCGATCCCAGAAAAATGCAGATCAACCTGACGGGATTTTTGAATGGTAAGAATGCTCGATCCTTCATGGGAGAACTTTGGGATTTGCTCGTTTCTGCGCAAGAAAATGTGACCGGGATTCCTGACGCGTTTCTACAACAGAAGAAGGATCAGATCAAGAAGCGACTGGTAAGTCCGATTTTAATATGCAGATTTATTCTTAACTTGTTTAAATAGAATCGAATCCTTGATTTTTAAACTGGAAAAGTTTATCTTAAGTATTTAACAAATCTCGATTTTTCAAAAGGAGGAACAAGAGAAGCTTCAGGCCTCTTTGGCGGAAAAGGAGAAGGATAAGGAGCGAGAAAAGGACAAGGAGCGAGAAAAAGACAAGGATGATTCAGAAGTCAAGGTCAAGAAGGAAGAAAAAGACTCTAGTTCTTCAAAAGATCATAGGCGAGATCGAAGCCGAGATCGCGACAGAGATAGGTAATTTCTTGGCCTAAAAATTCATCAAATCCTTATACTTGAAATATTTTTTTCAGAATACAATTTTTAATTCGAATTTTAATTTACAGAAGCAAAAGAAGTAGGTCAAGGGATCGACACAGAGATCGCGACCGTTCGAGTCGAAAACGCCGCTCCAATTCAAGGTCTCCCGTAAAATCTGGAGCCAAAGACAACGGAAAAGACGCGCCCAAGGTCGATATCAAGATTGAACGTGAAGATTCTCCAGCAACAGATCTTCGGGATAATCCGATTCCTCTCATGCCCATGAAACCGAAACCGTGAGTGAAAATCTTTCTAGAATATTCAATTTCCTTTTTTATCTACTTCAGGCGATTCTAAATTCAAGACATTGTCATTTCATTTCAACAGGGAAGCAGCAGTCGCGATTTCTCGTCTCCAGGCGAAACTTATGAGCATCGCCGACGGGAAAAAAAAGTCGAATCGCTCACCAACTCCCGAAGCCCCAGAAAAAACCGTCCGGAAGTCTCGCTCGAAGTCTCCCTCAATCAGAGCGAAAAAGTCCAAGTCAAAATCGCCCGTCTCGAAATCCCGCAAATCTCGCTCCCCGGTTTCGAAATCGAGGAAGTCCCGATCCAAGTCTCGCTCTCGTCGCTCCCGCTCAAAATCAAAAGGCCGGAGGTCTCGCTCCAAGTCGAAGACTCGAAGATCCAAGTCTCGATCTGCAGATCGTTCCAAGTCTCGCAGATCAAAGTCTAAATCCCTGAAGGCGAAATCCGGTCGCACGGATTCTCGTTCTAGGAATAAGAAGTCGAGATCCAAGAGTGGAGATAGGAGCAAAGCTAGGAAGTCGAGGTCTCGATCAAGTGAGTCCAGGTCCTCAAAGTCGAGGTCGAAGTCCAGATCTAAGTCGCAGGATAAGAGGAAGGAAAATGCGGATGGAGGAAGGAAAAGAGGAGCGAGTAGCAGTTCGACGAGTGGAAGCGAGGATGAGAAGGGAAAGGATAAGAATGATTTTGAGATTAGGAAGAAGAAGGACGGAGTCCAGGCGAAGAGGTCCTATCGGAAGACTAATAAGGACGACAGTGGAAGTGATAGCGACTCAAGCAGAGAGAGAAAAAGCGGGAATAAGAGGAGAAGTGCTTCTCCGAGGAAGGACAGGGATAGGTCGAAGGATAGGGATCGATCCAGAGATAGGTCACGTGATAGGAATAGAAGGTAGAGATCTTACTATATACATTTTTGGCAGTGAAATTTGTCTAAAAGTTAGGGAAATGTTTGGGAAATAGATGTTTGAATTGGAAAAATTTTTAAATAGAATAATTGAATTATTATTTTGATTTTTTCAGGAGATCCTCGTTGGATAGAGAGAGGGATAGGGACAGGGACAGGAGGAGAGACAGGGACAGGGATCGCTTGGATAGATATAGCGGAAGTCGAGGCATGAGGCCTCCTTCCGTTAGAAGAGCTCCCAGTCGTAGAAGGTAAGTTCTCTTATTCTAAGTAAGTTAAAAATCTCAATACATAAATATTAGAAGATCTTTTTTGCTCTGTAGCGTTATTCAGTTTTTAAAATTGCACAGAATCCTTTTAAATTCCTGAAAATTTGATATGTAATTCTATAATACAAAGTACTAAAAGATTCCGTAAAATTTTCAGAAGTCCACCTCGAAGAAGTCCAGCACGTTACCGGCGTAGATCACCGAGTCCAGGAGACCGACGTCGAAGACGTTCACCAGATCGTAGACGCAGATCTTCTGAACGTCGAGATCGTCGTCGTTCTCAGGATCGTAGAGACAGCAGACGACGTTCCTCCGACGCTCGAGACAGATCTCATAGGTACGATAGATCTTCTTCCCGTGACAGATCTAGCAGACGGGATCGATCTAGAGATCGTAGGGAGAGAGATCGCCGCTCAAAATCCAAGGACCGTAAAAGTTCACTGGATCGTTCCAAAGATGCAAAGCGGTCCGAGAAATCTCCGGAGAAGTCGAAGGAGGTCAAGGACGTCAAGGATCTTAAGGATCTCAAGGATAAACCTAGAGAAAGGAAGACTTCGATAGAAGAGAAGACGAAGAAACCTGCGGAAGCTCCGACGCGTAAGGATTTGAGAAACGGAAGGTCTAAGTCAAGTAGCTCGCAAAGTAGCGAGAGTAGTTCCTCTAGTGATGAAGAACAACCAGTTCGGTAAGTTTCGCCTCTCTTTTTGAACTCATTTTTATAAAGAAAAGCTGAGGGAAGACGAAGAAGAAGAAGGAGGAGGAGGGAGGATATCTTGAAAGGAAGAATTTACAGAAAATTTATTTTAAAATTGTTTCATCTTCAATTATTTAATTTTGGGATCAAGAATCATCGAATCATAAAAATTGCTTCAATACATTTTTAGTCTCGAAGTGTATTATTTTGATTTTTTTTGCAGAAGATCGTTGGACTCGAAACTTTCCCAGGAGAAGCGAGACCGGGAAAGATTAGAAGAATCTAAGAAGAAGGAAAAGGAAAAGGAGAAAGAGAAGGAGAAGGAGAAGGAAAAAGAAAAGGAGAAGGAAAAGGAACCAGAGAAATTGAAAGAGAAGGAAAAAGAAAAAATTGTCGAGAAAGAAATCCCGAAACGAGTCGAGAAGGAAGTGAGAAAATGGGAACCAATCTCTCAGAAGAAACCTGAAATCATCAACGTCTCACCGAAGAAAATCCCGACTGCTAATCTTCCTCTTTCCAGACACAGAGTAATTACCTTTTTATTTTCTTCACATTATTTCTTTTCGTTTAAAATATTTGTTTTTTACGCGAGCTTGTAAATAATTATCATTTTTTCTGATTTTTTAGTTCTCCAAGAGCCTTTCTAGAACTCCTTCGCCTTTCAAGAAAACTGAGGACATCATCGCAGCATCCAAAGTCAAACAGCCTGTTTTGAAGTAAGAAAAACTTAAGTTCTATAGCGTTAATCATTTTTCAAATAGAAGTGTGCCTACAGAGCGAAAAAATATTAAATTATGTTTGTTTACGATCGACAATTAGAAATCTAGCTTAAAAATCCAACCAAGTAAATATAATAATTTGATATTTTTTACTCTTAGGGATGATAAAGTGGAATCGCCGAAAACTGTGGAGACAGTTCTTAGTGCTACTGAAGCTTTCCCGTTGAAGAAGGACGAAAGACTCGAGAGATCAGAGAAAGCAGAGAGACCTTTGAAATCTGCGAAGCCTTCAGTCGAGGAAAAGAAATTACAAAAACCTTTGGAACCCCTATTGCCGAAGAAACCGGTTGAAGTTTCAAAGAAAACAAAAAGGGACAAACGCGACGAGTCTTCTGATTCTGAGGATAGCGACGAAGGTCGGTTTTGTTATTTTATTGATAATAATCAGTTAAAAATATAGTTAATATAAAAATAGTTCATAAAAAGTATAGTTTAAAGATTGTAGATAATAAATAAATCACTGAAAACCTTTTGTTTATAATAATGTTTGGTGCTAATGCCTTTTTACAGGTAGGAAAAAATCGAAGAAAATAGAGCGATCCAGAAAACCGAGGAAAGCGTCCACGGAGGATGAAAAATCCGACAAGAGCAAACATGCTTCGAGTTCAGATACCGAAGAGGAGAAAAAATCAGTTGATAAGTCAAAGAAATCCCGAGACTCTAGTCGAAACGGTAATTAGACATTTTTAAATTCTTTTAGGTGATATAAAAATAATGAAGAAAAAACCGAAGCTTTTTTCTAAACTCGTTCTCTCTTCTTTTTAGAATCGAAAGATCGCAGCAAGGAGAGAAAAGAAACAAAGCGTCGCGAGCCGGAAGTCGAGTTGAAAAAACGGTCGAAAAAGGAATCGGAAGAGGATCCAAAGAAGTACAAAAGATCCAGGAAGGACTCTTCCTCACCGGATGACGATCAGAGAAAGAAGAATAGTATTGAGAAAGAGAAACCAAAGTCGAGGAAATCGAAGAGAGATTCAAGCTCTGAAGATGAGCCCAAAAGGTCTCGAAAGCGGAAGGAAAGTTCAACAGACGATGAAAAATCGAAGAGCAGGAAGGCCAGGAAAGATTCGACGAGTGATGATGAGGGAAGGTCGAAAGCTAAGAAAGCGAAGAGAGACTCGAGTTCTGACGATGAGGATACTGTTGTAGAGAAAGAGACGAAGAAGAAGAGGAAAGGCGAGGATAGCAGCGACGAAGAAAAAGTGAAAAAGAAGCGCAAGAAGAAGACGAAGACTAGTACCAGTGAATCGGATGTAAGTAGCTTCATAGAGATTTTAAACTGTCGAGAATATTTTCGGTTGAGAGAATGTTTCATTTCAAGTCATAAAATCTTTTTAAAATTTTGTAAAATTTGCTAAATAAATCTATTTCTTTTTCAGGACAGCGAAGTAGAAGAAAAGAAGAAGAAAAAGGACAAGAAGCACAAAAAGCACAAGAAACACAAGAAACACCGAAAGCATAAAAAGAAGAAAGTTGCCGACTCTGAAGAATCAGACGTAAGCGAAGGAAACACGGAAGAACTGGAAAAAAAACTCCGCGAAAAAGCTCTCAAATCGATGAAAAAGGGCCACAGCACTGAGCGAAGTGACTGAATAAAAAGAATTGACATTTTGTGTTTTAAATCGACCCTAAACGTGATTTTTACGGTTCTTCTGTTCCATTTTTCTTAAAGATTCCGTAAACGCTCGTAATTGAATTTTCTTGTATCGAATTTCTATGTAAGTTTTAAAATATTTTCGTTAAGTGTACGTGACTATAAAAAAAAATTACTAATATATTTCTTAAAAAACAATGATTGCCTTTACTTTTGAGGCAGGAATTCCATTTTGAATTTAAACTGAAAGATGCGACAAGTTTGATAATTCAACGTGAGTTTTCTACCGAAAAATTGATTAAATCTTGTGAACGAAAAGTTTATTTCACATTGTGTGTGAAACAGAATTTGTAAAGGGAAGATTAGTTTTAAGAGTCGTTGAGAGTATTACAATACCTCATATTTACTGTAATTCGTTTTTATTGCATTGTAACGTATAGAATTGCCATTATTTCATTATGAGAATATATACAAGTAATACAAATCCTAGTATTGTTTAAATAATTTATTAAACTTAAGACTACGTTAAACTTTCCCAATCGGGAGTACAACGTAAATCAGTATGAACCGGTCCAAGGTTTATAAGTTCTCCAGATCGTATCCCTTCACTTTCCTCTTGAAATTTTTCCTCAAGTTTTACTGCGACGAGGTCCTGAAAATAAAATTAATTCATTTTAAAATCTTAATTTTTAAAAGTCGAATTGTCATTTTAACTGAAGAAAAAGTTACCTGGCGAAAAAAGACTTGAGGTCCAAGTTCAACGATAAAGTTATTGTTTCCCAAACACAATCTCGCAGCTCCCGATTGTAAAATTTGCAGTTTTCCCAGCAAACCTTCCTTCAAATTATCCAATACAGGTTGGGGTCCGGTTTTTTCTTTCTTTGTTTCGGCTTGCGATGGCGTACTACTTTTACTCGGTCTCGGTTGGTCTTCTTCGGGTTCATTTTGCGCCCCAGGCAAAACAGATGGAAACTAAATTTAAAGATTTCTATTATTTCTGTGTTAAAAACAAAAACTTGAGAAAGAAATTCGAGAATTTTCAATCTTTGTATTAAGAATTCCTCTTTTGACTTACACGAATTAAAAAATAGCCATTCGTTTGGTTTTCCAGACTTTGAGAGACGTTGAGTGCATGTTTTTTCTCGAATTCTTTATCGACCTTGAATTTTACGTCTTCAGTCGGTTTCGCTGAAAATTAGAAAGTTCGAGTTATTATTTTCCAAGCTTAACAGTCGAAATATTCGTCAGTCTAAAATTGGAAGTAAAATACTTACTTTTGACATTATTAATTACATCAGTCTTCTCTTCTTCCTCAACTTCTACTTTGATTTTTGTCTCGGAATCGATTTTTACATCCACTTTCTCTTTCAATAATTTTCCTAAAAAAGAAAAACAGTTTTTAATAAAAGAAAATAGAAATAGAAGCAAGGAAAGAAAAAAAATGTATATGAAAAACAATCAACCTTCTTTTAGAATTGGAAGGACGATTGGACAGTTTTGATCATCGACGTCGTTATCTTCTTCGACAAAATCGTCCCTCAGAATCATTTTTAATTTTTGTTCTTCCTCTTCTTTGTTGACCTGTCGACCTGCATTTAATTTCGGCCTTCGAAGCATTTCTTTCGGTTCGGATTTGTCGTTCGAATCTCGATATATACTGTAGCCAGATCTACCTTTTGAATGTGATTCAGCCAAACCTTCGGAGAATACTCCAGTAGACTGAAAAACAAAAATAAGTTAATCAGAAAACCATTTTGTAAATTTACAACATTTGGTTAACGATTTTTAAATAACTTATAACAAATTAAATTTTTTTCTTTTAAAATTTTCTTTTGAATTTTCTACCTGAATTAAATTTGACTTGTGTTTATTTCCTCGTTCATGTGGCTTTCCTTTGGGTTTGTTTCTTGCACTTTTTGCATTTTTCTGAACGGCTGCGGGTTCACTGAAAAAGATTAATAGTTTAATTAATTAAAACTGAAATGTTTGCGAAAAATAGAGAAAATTAATTAGAACTGAACATACTCTTCTTTCTTTTTTCGTTGGGCGTTCAAGTTTGGAGTGTAAACCCTTTTAGGTTTATCGGCTTTCACAGAATTTGCGCCCAAAGTTAAATCCCGCGGAGCGAGAAATGAAGTCAGCCTCGTTGTCGTTGGAAAATTGGCTTTTGCTTGGGAATTATTCGCCATTTCCAATAAAGCAGCCGAAATTCCGGAAGTACTTGCGTGATTAGAAATGATTTTTGTCTGAGAATTATTTGTTATTTCTGGTTTGGTAGAGGGAAGATCCGAAGCGCTGGCAATGCTCTTTTTTTCGGTTGACATTTTTCTGCAAAAAAAAAAAAGATGTTATTCTTTACATATTATGTATTTAAAAAATCGTTTAATAACTTAAAATTCCACAAATTTTGAGGATGTTCGCATCCGCTTCTTGCAATTGCCAAGTTGCCTATGTTCATTCCGGATGTTCCTGATACATAGATTTATTACCCCCTATTATTAACTCCAGGTATAAATAAAATCCACAAAATCCCTTTCAATTAATTTAAAAAATCTGTTGATAAATCAAAATTTCTTTATAGTGTCTTAAAATTCCTAGAAATATTTTGAAAATCATAAAAACTTCTTGAAATTCCTTAAATTCTAGCAAAATCTTTAAACTTCTTCAAAATTAATTTTAAAAACTCTTTAGATATCTCAAAATTCGGAAATAAATATTTCAATACCCTCAAATCTTTTAAAATCTTCAGAAATCTCCAAAATCATTGGAAAGTTTGGAAATCTATTGAAATCTTTGAAATGTTTTTAAAATCAGAAAGAAAAATTTTTAAAAATTATTTATAGAATTAAACTTCAGTTTATTACTTAAATTTTAAATATTATTATTATTATTATTATTATTATTATTATTATTATTAATACTATGTATTTATTTAGCTTTAATTACGATAAAAATTGCGTCAGATTATTTTTATGTTACGAACATAACAAATAAAATCCCATATATATTTTCATTTTTGAATAATTAAAATAATTGAATAATTGAATGTCAATAATTATGATATTAAAATTATTTTAAACACGAAAACAAATCATGAAATATTGACAATTTTGTCTTTTTGTTTTCAGGCTGGAAAATATTTTTTAAAAAAATGAGAGATTCGAAAAATAAGAGAAAATTAATTAAAATCTTACCTGGATTAATTATAATTACTGGAATCGAGAAAATTAACGAATTTAATTGCACTTTCGTTATTTGTTTAAGAAACACACGAGAGACGCAACCGGACAACCACACTTTTCTAATAAAAATGAAAATACCATGAAGTAAGTAACTAGTAAATAGTAACGGAAGTAAGTAGTAAGTAACGCTACAGATTCGATATATATCGAATTCTCATCGCGGGAAATTTCAAACTGATAATGAGTTTTCATCACAATTGTGATATTATAGAAATTTGTAAATAAATAATAAATTTTAAATATTCGATTTTCAATTTTAAACATTCGTCTTCCTGAAAGAAGAAAAAATTACAAAATTGTAATTTAATATTGTTGAAAATCTGTAATTTGAAATTTCCCGCGTAAAAAAATTCGATATACGTCGATTTTGTACTAATTGCTTACTTCAGGTTATTTGTTTAACGCAGTTAACGCAGTTAACGGACTTACGGACCATGCTTGTTAAAACCTGCAAAAAGTTTAAAAAGAATCATGAATTCTTCGTGAAAAGAATAAAGAAATGAGTCCCAAAAAAAAGGAACAATTAGATTAAATTTGTCAACAAAGAGAACTGAATTACGGTATTTATGTTTATTTAATCAAAAGGTAAGAATTCTGGTAATTTATGTAGGTATTTGCATTTTCTGAATCTTTACGTTTTTTATGAATCAGGTGGCCATATTGTGAAGAAGTCAAAATGTTAAGGAAGGACAATTTGTTCGGGAAATAAATAAATTAAAATAATAATAATAATAATAAATTATAGTTTATGTAACAGATTTCAGAAGATTTTTAAGGATTTCGAGAACTGGGTATTTTTTGAGATTCTATAGGTTTTTAAAGATTTCAAGAAATGTTCAGATTTTTATGTTTTTATATTTAAAAATTACCTGGAATTTTAAAGGATTTCATGAAAGTTGAAAAGTTTTTTTTAAAGAATATTGAAAGAATTTTAACGAAAACATTTTTAAATTCTTTAAAAAAAGCTTTTTAAATCTCTCAAAATTTATTTTAAACATTAATCAGTTTTTAACTAAAATTATGCGTACAAAGTGAGAAAATATCTAATTCAAAAATTTTTAAAATAAAATGAAAATATTGAATTTCGAAATTAGATTTTGAATTTTGAGAATTTTAAAATTAAAAATATAGTCGAATTATTCTAATTTCCGAAAACTTTTGTTCCAGCTGACGAGACTGCCAAGCCTCACAGAAATTGTCAAAAATGGCAAACATGGACAAATGGCTGCCTCTATTCAACGCCGCAAAAACTGGCGACGAAGAAGTAATTAAGTCCATCTTAGAAGAAGAAGAAGTCGCGCTAAAAATGCAAATTTTAGGAGATACAGCACTACACGTTGCCGTCTACAATGGCCACGAAAACGTAGTCAAACTTCTCTGCAAAAACAAAGAACTTCTTCACATGAGAGACGAAAAAGGTCGCACTCCTCTTTTCATTGCTGTTTCCAAGGGCTACCTGCAAATCGTCGAGATCCTTTGCCAAAACGGTTCCCGAGTAAATGACCGGGACAGGGAGAAAAACACTCCTCTACTCATCGCAGTTGCCGAAAATCATTCCGAAATCGTCATGTTTCTTCTGAACCACAGAGCAAATCCAATTGTGGATCGCAGCACAAAAATCTCTCCCTTCCAAGTCGCTCTCCAGAAGGACTACAAACCCATTGTTCAAATTCTTCAAAACTCCACCAACTTGCTTGACATCTGCTCGTGTCCCACTTACCCGGATCCACCATTTGCAGAAGAAATCTTCAATCGCTGCTTAGAAATACAATTTGCAAACGACTATGTGACTGGAAAAAAGAGAAGAAATTGTAGAACTGCTCTCCACTTCGCTGCCTTCTATGGCCGTGAATATCAAGTCAAAAAACTAATCGAATCCGGGGCGAAAGTTAACGCCCAAGCCAGTGGAAATTTGAAGACTCCCTTGCACGAGGCAGTCATTAGAAGGCAAATCGGCGTTATTGAATATTTAATAACTAAAATGGCAGATGTAAACGCAGTAGATATTTTGGGACGTACGCCCTTACATTACGCCTCACAGCAAGACAAATCTTGTAGCCCAGATTTGCAGCAGAAGGACTTTGACGATTCGCTGAAAATAATGAAAATTCTACTGAAGAATGGTGCTTCCGTCAATATTTCTGACAAAAGCGCTAAAACTCCACTTCACCATGCAGTTGATGAGAAGGAATTCCGACCAGAAAAAATTCGACTTCTTCTTGAACACAAGGCTAATGTAAACGCTAATCGAAACGGATATCAAACACCAATTTTCTTTACTAAATGTGGAGCGATTCTGAAGATGCTGATAGACCAAGGGGCGGACATCAACTTCAAGTTGTTTTTAGGCACGCCTATAACTCCTCTTCAGTTCGCGGTTCAGGAAAACGATTCAGAGAAGGTGGAAATTCTTCTAGAAAGCGGAGCAGATATAAATATTCCTGTTCCGAGGTGTTCCTTTAATCTTGGTGAGATTTCGATAGTCGACCTGCTTAAATCAGAAGACAACATAAATGAGGCGATAATTAATAGGATGGTGGATATTACTCCAGCGATTAAAACACTTATTAGAAAATGTAGGGATGATAATAATATAATTCCTATTCTTGCTAAGAGACATTTTCAGGGGGAAGTTGTCATCAATGCTGAAGAATTTTCTTTACCTTCGGGAATATTTTATTCGAGGTTTAAAGAATGTCTGGAGGAATTGAAAAGCTTGCGAGATTTGAAGGTTTTGAATTTATACTTGATTGATACTTTATCGATGCCCATCAAAAAGCTGAGAAGTTACACGAGGAATGAAGAAATTAGGAGGTTTTTTGCGTCTGCAAGTAATCTGGAGAAATTTAGGGTGTATTCTGGTATGATGATGAGACGTTTTAGAAAGGCGAAGCAAGAAAGAGACTTGCTTGAATCTAGCTCGGAAAATTTGAAGAACTTGATCTTCAGTTTTCACAAGATTCATTTGCCGTATCTTGTTGTTCATGAAATTATGAGTCTGTTGCATATCGTGGACTGGAAGAATTTAGCCCAAGTATAAGGAAGGTTTTTTAAAGCGCGGAATATTCTGTTTCAAAGAAGAATTTAATCTAATTTTGAAATTAGAATTTTAACTCAGCACTCTTAAGTGACTGAATTATTGATTATTTTTTTAGAGTTTTAGTATAATTTTCGTTTTGTAATTTGAAGTAATTACTTAATTAATTAAGTAATTTTTGTTCCTATGTAGAAATAATTTTATTTTTTCGTTAAGTATTCCTTTTTTATAGTTATTTGTATTATTGTATTCAGGCAAATATCTAATGAAAATCTACGAAATTTTAAATATTTAATCTAAATATTTAAATTTAAATATTTGAAAATACAAGTTACTTTTTTAAACACTTTAAAAACTGTTTAAAGACTGTGTTATATATTTTGTTTCATCATAAATATTAAACTTTATACTACTTAAAATTAAGTACTAAATATCTTAAGTGTTTGCTGTATATTTTAAGTAAAAATTCACGTATTCAATAACGGCTGTTTTAGTTGTAGACTTTACTTATATATAATATATATGAGATCTGAATTTGTTTGAATTATAAATTTTACAGATGGAATTAAGAAATTATTTATTTGAAAATCCATAGTTTGAAATTTCCCGCGCGTAGAAAAAATTCGATATAAATGGATTTTGTACTAATTGCTTACTTCATGTTATTTATGAAACGCCTAAAAAATGTAGAACAGTAGAAATATTAAAACAACCAATAAAATAAAGAATAAAACGTTAAAAACGGAGCAAAATCTGATAAAAATTCTTTAAAATATGATAGAACTGGATCTCAATATATTTATATTTAATCTAGGTAAGAATTATGTTAATTTATGTATGTATTTACATTTTCTAAATCCCTTTCCTTTTCATGAATTTTTTCCATTTCTAGGTAAAACGAAACGAATTAGCAGGGAATTAAAACTTGAGAAATTGGTATTAAATTCTTTGACTAAGTTTCAATATTTACACTTAGTCAGTAAGGTAAGAGTTCTGTTTATTTATATATTTACATTTTCCATATCTTTCCCTTAATTTTTATGAATATCAGATTTTATTTAAACAATTATTAGCTATATATGTATATACAGAGCGAAAAAATATGACTCTTTGCTATTAATCAACAATTGATAATTGTTTAAATAAAATTAATTAACAAATGCCCTGTTTGTCTATTTTTGGGGTTTTCAACGTAATAAAGTGTAAATGACTAATTTTTTAAGCTTTAGGGAGACTAAGTGACAATCAACAATTGTAATTGTTCACAATAATTGTTTGAACAAATTTTTATCACCTCAGACATTTAAAAAAAATTTCTCCATCTTCGTCTTTATAGTTCTTTATACTAAAATTAAATTTAAGTCGATATTGGAAAAAAA
Source organism: Synergus umbraculus (assembly GCA_900474325.1). NCBI lineage: Eukaryota > Metazoa > Arthropoda > Insecta > Hymenoptera > Cynipidae > Synergus > Synergus umbraculus. The sequence continues at coordinate 16,896 of UCOK01000043.1, read as the reverse complement.
AGACATATTTAAAGAACTACTTTCAATACAGGATAAAAAAGATCGCACTGCTCTTCATATTGCTGTAATCAAGACTAGAAACAGAACTATAAGTCCTTAAATAATCAAAATTCAAAACTCATCTAAGAAGGAAAAAGATTCCTTGTGTTGAAACCAATCGATTGACCTTGTTTAATATAATTAATTGATAAGTAAGAAAGTTATGATTATTAAGTTTGTTTTTTTTTTAAATTTTATTTTTCGAGTTCCAGTCATCAAACTATAAAAATTCAAAGTTAATATAACAGAGTAAAGTAACTAATTCTAAAGTAACTGCCTTAAGATTTTTAAAAATCACTTCTTTCCCTGATTAACCCAGAAATTAATCATCGGCTCTTGTATCTTGTAATAGTTCCTCAGAATCTGGAATTGTAAAAGAGAATTATTATGAGCAAATTATTTTTTCAGAATCGAATTCTTCTGTAGTTCTATCACAAAAAACAATCAAATCCTCACCTCCCATTGCTTGGGGTTCAAAGAAATAATATTCTGGATGTTGCCCTTCTTTCCAGATTTTTTTGCCTGGGACATCATTTCTTTTGAACTTGAAATGATGTGCAAAGCTCCAGTTTCATCTGTAGACAAATATTTATTAAATATTAGTCATCTCTTAGGAAAAATGTACAAGAGTTTTAAAATTTAAATTGTTTAAATTCACTTATTTAAAATTGAGATCTAAATAAATAATAAAAAAAAACTAGACTGTACCAGTAGTCAGTTTGACTTCTCCATCTCGAACGAGGAAACTGACGTGCAAAATATTTTCGATAGTCCGTCCAAAGTCTGTGGGATGAATAACTAATTGGAAATAATCAAGAGGTTTTTCGTGCTCTTCGTAATAACTTTTAACAATCCTCTTAATTTTCTTCACCGAGGCCCCGACAGATTCTTCTTCCTTTTCAATCTCAACTACCTTCTCTGGTTTTCTGACTTGGTGAAAAGCATCTATTTGTTTCGGAACGCGTTCCTTTCTTATAATTTGTTTTTTGGGTAAAGGTTCAAGAGCACCCGAAAGTGTTGTAAAGAAAGGTGTCTTCATGAAAAAGGGTGTAATTTCATTCTCTAATACAATCCAAGGGGTTCCCTCGTCATCCTCTGGAAGTTCAGCCAAATGAAGAACGAACTCAAACTGTAAATAAATATACATATATTTCATTAATTTACAAAGATTTTCCCCTTCCATATTGATTTATTTCTAACTTACTAAATATTCTGTGTACTCATTTTCATCATAAGTACTGATTTTTTTAGATAGCGAATTTGTACACTGCTCTAAAACTTTCGAGGAGTATTTCATCACCTCTGAATCCAGGACGACCTCATCCTGATTTGATGCTGAAAAAAATTAGTAAAAAATGTGAATAGGGAAATTCAGATAGGCTTTTTTCTTATTGAATATTTATTTTTGATTTTTACCTTTCTCGTCGATGGTTAATTCGAGATTAATAACTTCGGTGGTATTAACAAGCTGTTCTAATCTCTTTGGGGTGTTAACACCCACATCATCCTCTGAAATTTACAAATAATTGTAATTTTACGATTTTTTTATAGATTTTATATTTTTTAATCTTCTTACTTTAATTGTTACTATCCAGGTTTAAATTGAAAATATAAAAACGTACTCTTAATCTGAATTGGTAAAGATGATTTTTAAAAATCATTATAATTTTTAAAAATTTCCCTGGAATTATTTTAATTGCAAAATTTTGTAAATAAAATTATGGATATAAAGCGAAAAAATATTTGTTAAGTAAAATAACGAGAAGATTGAATTATATACGTAAATAAAAACGTTTAAAATGTAGTTTTAAATAACTGAAAACACTTACGAAGAATCTGAGTAGCATTGAGAGTATTTATCAAAACTTCCTTCCTGATTCCTTTTCTATCTTGAATACTAGGAGTTGGTGAATTTTGAGACATTTTTTCAACTTACAAATACTCAGTACGAAAAAGGAAACAAGTAATTATTAAATTATACGAAATTAATTATACTGAGACGATTCGTTCAAAAAAAACGAAATTAAACAGCTGACAGACAACAAAATAGAGCTGAAAAGCCGGTTGATTCTTGCACGTGTTTACATTAAAAATAATAAACAAAACAATGATCAGTAGATCAGTGTAGCCAACTTAAATTCTACACCTGTTACCGACCGAGTTTCGCGCCATTTTTGAATTACCTTTCTAGAAAAGTTTTTTTAATGAATAATTCGCAGTAATTACAATAATTATCACATAAATAATCTTTTGAGAATAATTTATGAGCTAAATTATTAATTATAGAGGAATATTGTTTGGGAAAATCAGGGAAAAGTTGTAATTGAGAAAATAAATAATTCAATATTTTTTGTAAATTTCTCGTCTGTAGAATTAATCAATTTTTAACTAAAATTATTCGTACAGTGCGAAACTAAATATTTTTTCGCTTTGTACACAGTCTTATATTTGAAAAAAGATTAACGCTACAGAGTGAAAAAAATATTTATCTACAATTTTCGTTGAGTAAAATGAAGAATGGAATTTTGTGTTTAAGACTTGAGTCCAACGCCCTTAAATCTATTAAGAACACTATTTAATTTATTTTTAGATTTGTCACCATTTTCTGCCTCTTGAAACTGACTTGGTGGTGGTGGAATATTTCTCGGTTTTGTTCGGAAAATCATTTTTTCCAAAATCATAATTGGTGACTCGAAAAGGATACTGAAGAAAAATGCTACAACTATTGTCAGTACTAATTCACTCAAGAAGAAATTAAACTGAAAATTTAAAAAATGAGATAAAAATATAAGGTAAATATCACATAAATCTTCAAATCAATTTGGAAGTCAAACATACCAATTGAAATTCAGAAAAATACTCTGTAGTTCTCGCAGTATTCACTTTTGCAATTTGTAAAGTAGCATGTACGACGTAAATGCAAAAAGATATTCTGCTGAGTGGCAGAAAAATTGGTAAAGATAAGAATTTGGTCACCAAACCTGAAAAAAATTTATTTTATTTATAAAAAAAATCAAGGGATTCCTATTTTATCGACAATGCGCCGATAAAGTAGGAAACTTGCCATGATTCAGTCGATAATGTAGGAATCTTACTAATGATAATGTCGGTAAGGTAGAAAGGGGAATTACAGGGTTTTTTTTTATAAATAATACAATATTGAAAATTGCATACCACCGTATCCATGAATAGAAGCAAAAATAATCCAAGCGACCGCAATAGCCCAAATTGGCCTCGAAAACATTGCAAAAGCTGTTTCAAACTCTGTATTATATTTATAACTTTCCGTGAGGCAAACTCTTTGTCCTATTGTGCAAAAAAGAAAACAAATAAAGGCTCCCAGCCATCCGCAAGATACATTTGCCTGAAATCAAAAACGTTTATATATATTTCTATAAATTGAAAATTAAAAAGGATATTTAAAAAAAATATTTACCTTGCTAAGTTTGGGAGGATTTGAATGTATTATATATCCAAGAAATATTCCAATCAACCAGGCATTTGCTCTCGCGTGAGAGCGTGTATAAAAGTATCGAAAACTTTCTTTTACAAGGGCAACTCTGAAATTTTTGTTATTCGGAATTATAATATAATTAATTAATAGTAATTATTGTTAATCTTTCTGAATTCTAGGTCAATCCTATTAAATTGGAGGTCAATTCTATCGAATTCAAGGTCAATTATGTCGAATTAAAAATCTATCCTTTTGAATTTGAGGTCAATTTAGCAGAATTTAAGGTCAATCACTGATTTCAAGATTAATTCCTATGAATTCGAGGGCAATCCTATTGAATTTGAGGTCAATCATAAAGAATTCTAGGTCAAACCTATTAAATTTTAGGTCAATCCTTTTGAATCCAATTGTGAGGTCAACTTTACAGAATTTAAGGTCAAACACTAAATGCAAGGTCAATATTTTTGAATTAGAGTTCAATCCTATATTCTCATTGAATTAAACTTCAAAGCTACTGAATTTGAGAGGTCAATTATATTGAATTCTAGGTCAAACCTATTAAATTTTACGTCAATTCTTTTTAATTCGAGGTCAATAAATTGAATTGATTAAACGGCTAAGTCTATTGAGTTAGAGGTCAATTATCAATTAATTTCAATCAAATCCTGTTGAAAGTGAGGTCAATCATACAGAATTTAAGGTCATTCAATTATTTAGAAGAGAAACCTATTAAATTTGAGGTCAATTATACTAAATAGGTAAACTGGTCACTCCTATTTAATTTGAGGTCAAATTTAGTGAATTTGAGATAACTAAAATATTTTATTATATAATATATAATAAAAAAATATTTAAATAAGAAACTTACGGTACAGAATTTGAAAACAAAGTGGCAATATATCCATTAACTCCCACCAAGATACCAACAGTCAAGATTTCAGCAATAAATAATCCTCCTAATATCATCAAACCTATTTTTGGTTTCTTCAGAAGAGGTATTAAAATAATAGGCGATATCCAATAGAAATGCATGTCTACTGCTAAATACCACGTGTGTCCTAGGCACTAAAAAATAAAATAAAAAAATATTATTTTTGTTATTATAATATTTTTTCATTTACTTTTTTTTATAATTAAATTATTTTTAATATTTTACCTCGATATCAGTTCTGACGTAATTTTGAACATAAAGCAGAAGAGTCCACCATTTTTGTTCACATGGACCAGTTAGAATCTTGTTTAAGGATTGATCCCATATTGGTCCAGAACCAAGGTGAGGGAGGATGAAAATTGTTATTAATAATAACATTCCCACGACTGGTGTTAATCTAATTTAAAAAAAATTTAATATAATTCTGTAGAATAATAATATATTTAATATTAGAAGTCTAGAAAAAATTATCTACCTTATATATCGATGGAAATAATACATAAAAATGTTGAATTTTTTTCCAGATGCCATTTCTTTGAGGAAGATGTAAGTCATCAGAAATCCGCTGATCATAAAAAATGTATCCACTGCAAAAGGCGCAAGAAAAACGTACAAACTACCCCACGATTGAAACCACTGAAAAAAGGAAATTTATTAAATTTCTTATTAGAATTTAAGAATTTTCTTATTTATCTAGACTTACTTTATATTTTTCTAATGAATTTACAAATACATGGTTTACTCTCGATGTGTAAGCATGGCCCAAAACTATCCAAAATATGCTTAGAGTTCGAATTCCATGAAGAGCAGGAAAAGACGCTGGATTTATTTCTGTATTTAATATTCTTTGTGTGCTACTCCACAGTGAAAATTTACCCAGAATTTCTCCAGATTTAGAGGGAAAATTAAGTTTTGATTGAAGAATTTGTATAAGTGTACAGATTACCAAGAATAGTACAATAGTAGACAATATTACTCTGAAAATTTTTTAAGCAGATTAATTCAGTTGTGCTCAATTGAAAAAAGAGTTTTTTTATTATCAAAAATGAAAAAAAAAATAGAGTACCGTTTTAGAAATCAAAAGTTGGCCAAAAGTAGAAAATATTTGAGGGAAAAGTTTTTAAATCCTAACTTACATTGTGATTATAGTTCCAACCGTTATTTCTCTTTCTATACTGGAACAGGTGGCACTCAATTCATCAAATTTCAGGAATTCATCGCCATTCTCATCAATACTAATATTTTTGACTTTTTCCAGGGCAAAAGTCACGTCATCGGCATCGCAGGATGAGGGCAAACAGATTGAGAATGTGTAACGTAAAAGCTGGTTTTCCAGTTTAAAAGAATACATACAATGACGTCCTCGAATTTCAGTTTCTAAAACTACTCCTGCAGCTGATCTACATTCATCGTACATCCCTAAATCGACGAGATTTCCAGCCAAAATTCCCGTAGGAATTTTCGAGCTCGCATCCAACACTGAAATTAATTATCACCAATCTTATTACAAATAAGAAAAAAATATATCTGCATATAAACAAAAAATTTTAAGGATTGAAACTAACTTTTTAAGGCCCATGTCGATTCAACTTTTGTAGTCAATTCCTCTCTGATTTGATTTATGAATAACAAAGTATCTCTCGCACAGGTAGAATTTTTTACTTCGTCTAGAGTGGAATTTCCTTCTCTCGTAATTCCTTTTTCATTTGAATAAATTTCGAGTAAATTTATCGGTTCGAGAATTTTGAGAAATTTTTTATCCTGGTTGAATTCCACATTTTTTGAGTCAGATAAACTAGAAACTAGTTGAACGATTATAAAAAACGTGCACGTTTGTAGTAAGGCGTTCATCTTCACTAAAGTCACTAAAGTAGATTTTGGAAGGAAATGAGTAATCATAATTACAGATAGGCTATAATGATGATAAAGTCTTGGAAATCAAAATTGAATCAACGTAAACAAATAATATAGGTCATTGCATATGGTTTCTTAATTTTAAATTGGAAGCAATATTGCAAAAATGTTGCTGGATCAATATTCTTTTGTAATTTTATTGAAAACTTGTTGCAAATTTGCTGCAACGTTGCTATATTATTATTGCAACTTGGCTATAATATTGCTGCAATTTTGCTGAATTTTTTCACCATTTTTCTGCAATATTGTAGAAATGTTGCTACAACGTTGCAGTAAATTTTTTACAATGTACAACTTATAAAAACAAATCTTTTATAAATGTTACTGAACTTTGCTTAGCCATCGAAAAGATGCATATCAAAGATAGATTAAAGAATAAGATAAAGATTACGATTGGACCTTTTATCGCCCAATTTTTATTTCATTATGATAAAATCGATTCCAGAAGAGAAACAGATTACGGAATGAACTAGAAACCTACTCTTTAGTCAGACCCCTAATCCACTCTAGAATTAACTTTGCTTTATAAATTACGAAATTCTTATCTCTTGAATCTAATATTGATAAATAAGAGTCATAATCAAATTATTTTTAGTAATGATGGTTGCTTGGTGGAAAACGTTCACGTTGCTAATTTTTTGCCAATTTATTTCTGCTTCTTTTAGTGCAGAAGATGATTTTGAAAAATTGCAAATTAAAAAAATGGCCCTGTTTTTGGAACCGAGAGAGTTGATTTCAAATTACTTCCAAATTAAAGAAAGTGACAGGTGGAATAATACCACTTGTCAGAAAGATTTTTCGTTACTTGTTACTGGGATTAAAAAACGTGAAACTTGGGCTTTGCAAAGTTAGTTTCTTTTTTTTAATTGAAACAATTTTTTATTTTATTTTAATAAAAAATTGTATCTATTTATTTTTATTTAAAGGATTATTAATCAATAAATAATAAAAAAAGAGTAAACACTTTATTAAAATATATTTTTCTTATTTGGTTTTTATTTTTTTATATTTAGTGTTAGATGCCACTTCGAAAATTCCCTCTGGGTTATTGAAAGGGAATATTGTCGATTTGGGAATGTACGATGAATGCATTTCAATTTTGGAAAATGTAGGGAAAAATGAAATTCGAGGAAAACATTGTTTGTATTCTTTTAATGTCCCCAAATTTCCATCAAGTGTCACTTTGTCGATGTGCATTCCAAGGTCTTGTGATGGTGAAGATCTGAAAAATATTTTGGAAGTGATAAAAGAAAAAATTAATGTGACGCTTGACTTGGAAAATGGGAAAAGTGATTTCAAGGTCATGTGCTCTGGTTTTGAAGACAGAGAAGTGTCTTCTGGAACTATAGCTACTCTGTAAGTCATTTTATCGTTATAATGAATTTAAATGAGTTTCAAATCAAATTTTTTATTTCAGAGCACTATTATGCACAATTATAATTTTTTTAATAATCTGCACCGTCGTGGAATACATACGAATAAAAATTCACCTAAAGCATAAATTTCTACACGGTTTGGGAAAATTTTCATTAGTCAATAGTGGAAAAAGAATTTTGAGTATGGAGATGAACCCCTCAAATTTTCCTGCTATTCATGGTATAAGAACTTTAAGCATAATTTGGGTTGTTTATGGACATGTCTACAGCTCCAGACATTTTCCTCCAATTTCAAATGTACTTGACCTTGAACAAGTAAGTAAAAATTCAATAAGCAAGTAAATCCTACTATTTCAGCTGATCGAGGGTTCGAATCCCGGTCCAGATTCAAATTTTTTTCCTGATTTTTTGTATCACTTCGACAGTAGATTCAGTTTCAATTATTTTTTTTTTTAATTTTTATATTAAAATTTTCATTTTTGAATACTTTTCAAAATTATTAATATTTGCAGTGGTCGAGGTCATCCAATTCTCTATATATATACCTGTCGCATTTTGCTGTTGACACTTTTTTCATGCTCAGTGGATTTTTGATGACATACTTATTTCTTAAAGAAATGAAAAAAACCGGAAAATTTAATATCTTTGTATATTATTTTCATCGTTATTTGAGGTAAAAAAAAAAGAAAAATCATATGACAGAATTTAGTAAATAATATTTGAATTTATTAAATTTAAATTTATGAATAAAATATAAAATAAAACAATTAGATTAACACCGGTGGTTGTAGTATTTTTGCTGATGGCATTATATATAATTCCACACATTGGCTCCGGCCCATTTTGGGAAAATGCCATGAAAAATAAAGTTGTTGGTCCATGTGAAGAAAAATGGTGGACAGTTTTACTCTATGTGCAAAATTATGTGAGAAACGATATCGAGGTATGAGTATGAAATTTTATACCTGTATAGTTTTTAAAATTATTTTTTTAATATAAAATAAATATTTTTTTAGTGCTTGGGGCACACTTGGTATTTAGCAGTAGACATGCACTTATACTGGATATCGCCAATATTTTTAATTCCACTTGCCAAAAAACCAAAATTAGGTTTAGCAATGTTGGGAATTTTTTTTTTGATGTCACTCATCACAGTTGGTACCACAGTTGCAGTTAATAAATATGTTTCTTCATTACATTCACCTGCAGAGATGTAAGTTTTTTTTTTTTTTAATTAAAAATTAAAATTAAAATAATTTTTTTTAATTAGAAGTAAAAATAATTATAAAAATTTAATTTTTATTAGGCCAAGGATCCACTTTACTTCATTTCGATATATGTATACAATTTCCCATACGAGAACGACAGCTTGGACTGTTGGTGTTTTTCTTGGCTACATAATAAGTAACAACAAATTGAAAAAGGTATAGAAATTAAAGAAATTACTATTAAAGTTATTATTTAAAATTTTTTAAATAATTATCTCTGGAATTAAATTAATATTAGACTTTTTAAAAATTTCTAGATGAGAAGTTCCTGGGGATGGATATTAATGATAATTTGTTTTATTTTTTGTATCTGTGGAGAATTTATCACAGTGCAAAAAGATTATAAATACAATTTGACTGTTGAGATGATTAATTCCATGTTTGCTCGACCAATATGGGCCCTGGGAGTGGCTTGGATAGTTTACGCCTCCATCAATGGTTTTGGTGGTTTGTAATTAATTTAAAAATTAATTTTAATTACAATTTTAATTAAAAGTTTTTGTAATTTCGTTTTTTTTAATTTTTCAGGTGTGATAGCAAATTTCTTGTCCTTGCCGATTTTTCTACCACTGAGTCGACTATCTTATTGCATTTATATTGTTCATGCAACTTTGCAAATTGCAAAAGCCAACTCTATAAGAGTTCCTCTGTATTTTACGGATTTCGAAATGGTAAGAATTTTTTAAATATATGATATACCAATTTTACACCAATCTCTATTTAAAAAAATTTTTTTTTTTCAGTTTTCCATATTTATAAACGAATTAATAATGATAGTTGTCACAGCATTTTTCTTCAGTATTTTCTTCGAGTCGCCATTTTTAACTTTGGAAAAAATGATCTTCAGGAAAGAGAAAGTTAGAGGCCAGGAAATTAAGGAAAATATTTCGCAAAACGGAAAAAATATTCCCAAAAGCGTATGATATTAATTTTTAATTATTATTATTAAATTATGAACGATAAACATTTTATCTTAAATTTAAATTTAAATAAAACTAATTAGTTACTTAAATCTCATTATGTTAATTTTAGTTCTCAGTATTACTTCATATAAAAAGTTTTGTTTGTAGACGCAATAAATATTATAAATTATTAATCGAAGTGTGATAATCTTTACATTTTTAAATATTATACTTGATATTATCAACTTGAATTTAACTTTGCATCTCAACTCTTACGTGAGATTTCATGCATATTTAATAAGATAACATCTAAAATCACTTTCGTTGTAAAATTATGTTTCAAAGTTCACAAATTCCCTCTTATGTTTATTTTAACTTTTATCTCAAAATCGTCTAGACCACCATTCGTTAGACATTTAATTGAGTCACAATTTATTATCAAAAATGATATTTATCTCCAATACCGAAAGTTTTCCTATCACCACTAAAGTATAATTAGTAAAACAATTAAAAATAATAGTAATTATTGTAATAATAATTATTATTGTTATAAATTTATTTTTGTATAATTATCTAGAAAAATTGAAAAATCCTATCTCCTGTCACTAGAAATTATTGAATTTAGCGAAAGATAAAACTTGATTGCATATCGAGATCAGATCAAATCTAAAACATATACTTTCGAGAGACAACTGTTAAAAGTTTCGCTTAGTAATAATGAATTTTTCGTGGCGAACGTGTTCAATTTTGTTTCTAATAAAAATTAGCTGCCTGCAATTTTGCTCAGCCCGAAAATTGCAAGATGACTTGAATATAACAAAATTGGAAAATGTTTTCCAAAGTTTCTCATCTACTTTCCAAGATGAAGGAGTCAGAGACAATTTTACCAGTTCTTGTTACAGAGATTATAATTATTTTTTAATGGACCTCCTGAAATTCGAACCATGGACTCTGAAAAGTTTGTTTTTACAATAACAATTATTTATTAATATTAAATAAAAATAGAAAATGGTCTCCTAAACTTGTAATAATAATTTTTTCAGTGATAGACGCCTCCTCAAAAATTCCAAGTGGCATCCTGACTGGAAATATTTACGACTTAGGAATGTTCGATGAATGTTTATCAGTTAAGGTGAATAAACTTGATAGTGAAATTCGAGGAAGACATTGCATTTACTCCTTAAAACCAGAAAGCGATAATCTTTCTACTATCGATAAAGGCCTGGTTCCAAAATTGTCAATTTGTGTGCCAGCATCTTGTAACCATGAAGACGTGACCCAAATATTAAAATGGGCCTTATTTAATTACACAAGCTTAGGTGATTTGGGATTGTCTGATGTCTCTACCACCTGTTCCAGTATCGACCCCCCAAAATGGAAAAATTCAGATATTTTAGTATCGTAAGTTTGATAATTAATTTACAATTCTAAAAAAAGCTCCCAAAAAATATAATTTATATTTATAAATAAAAAACTTAAATTTCAGAGCCATTCTCGGAATCTATTTAATATTTCTAGTGTCTTGTACAGCTCTGGATATATTACAAGAAAAAATGGATTTGCAGCAGGAAGTTGTGCATTCCTTGTCGAAATTTTCGATGAAAAGAAGCGCTTTACAAATTTTCAATATGAAAATTAATCCAAAGTCATTTCCGGCCCTGAATGGAATTCGAGTTTTGAGCATTTTTTGGATTGTTTTCGGCCACGAATATCTCTTCAGAAGTAGCACTTTTCTACATGTTAATAATATGGCAATTTTAGATGTGAGTCTCTAGTCACACCCCTAACTACACACTAAGCATCCTCAGTCATACCTACAGTTACACCTTAAACCAAAATTTATCCACTTATTTTAGTCAGATCTACTAGTTATTTGTAATAGTCACACCCCTAAAAATTTCAATTGGTCACCCCCCTAAAAAAATCCTACATTCCACAGTCACAACGTCAGTCTTTCGTTATAGTCCCCCCTCTAATCATTCCAAGTCCCGCCCCTAGAATTATCGTCCAAACAAATCTACTGGTCAAGCCCCATAGTCACACCCACTGACCACTTCCTCTGAGTCACTCTAGCCACGCCCACTGGCCGCTGTTTCTCAATCAAACATCATCGTCATACCTGCTGGTCGCGACCCTAAATCACACACAATACCTGGTCACGCCCCTAGCCCATCCTAACCATTAGTCTCGCCCCTAGCCGTCCCTAGACATTCCCACAGTCATACCCATTTACTATATTGTCCTAATCACAACTCTAGTCATCCCACTGGTTACTTCCGCTAGTTACACCACAGTCACGCCCCTTGGTCATACCCCTACCTAATCCACTAACAACTTATCCAGTAAAACTAGTTGGTCACACCTCTAATCGTCCCTAGGCATTCCCATGGTCACACCGACTAACGAATTCCTCAGTCACAACCATATAAACTCTTACTTCTGCTAGTCACACCCCAGAGACACACCCCTAATCCACTATCAATTGGAGGAGATTTTAGCTTATCACACCGGCTGGTTATGCCCTTGGTTTCCCCTAGACGTTCTCACAGTCTCACCCATTAATCACTTCCTCCTAGTCACACCCCAGGTCACACCCCTACCTAATCCGATAAATTTGAAGTATTTAGACAGTAATATTTGCTAGTCATACCCCTAGTTACATTTAGAAGTTCCTACAGTTACACCCGATAACCACTTTCTTCTAGACACGCCCCTAGGTCACACCCCCGCCTAATCCGTTAAATTTGAACTTTTTAGGCAGTAATATTTGCTAGTCATACCCCTAGTTACATTTATCAGTTCCTACAGTCACACCCCTAATTACCCCACTTGAAATTTCTAGTCGAACCCCCTAGTCACACCTCTAGTCACCCATACTATCTTCTAATTTTTGTAGTTTTTTTATTGTAAAATTTTAAATACTTATAATATATATTACTAAAATTAATTTTAGTTTTTTTATACAATATTTAGAACTTATAATTTTTTTTTTCATTAGTGGGTTCAAGGGTGGAAATCTATGCACATATTTCTTGCACCTTTCGCTGTGGATACTTTCTTCACACTGAGTGGATTTTTAATGGCCTACCTCTTCATAAAGGAAATATCGTCAGGGAGAAAATTCAATATTTTTGAATACTATATTCATCGTTATATAAGGTTATTATCTTTACATGTCTACTATTTATTTTTAAACAATTGTGTACTTTTTAAAAATTATTAATATATTTTTTTTTTAAAGATTGACACCTGCAGTAATAGCACTTCTCGTTGTATCGATATTTATTACACCACATTTGGGATTTGGTCCTGTGTGGGAAGCATCTGTCGACAACTTTTTGTGTGAACAGTGCAAAGAAATGTGGTGGCCATACCTTTTGTACGTCCACAACTACATCAAGAGGGATAATCCAGTAATTTAAATTTGCAATTTTCATATAATATATTTTAAAATTATTTTACTGTTGATTAAAAAAAGTAACTTATACTTCCTGAATTTTGCGGATTTAAAAATAAAATTATATTATCTTTTTCAGTGCTTGAAACATCTCTGGTACCTCGCAGTAGACATGCAACTTTTTTGGCTATCGCCTATAATTTTATATCCCCTCTCAAAGAAACCAAAAATGGGTTTTCTAATTTTTGGACTGTTCTTTACAATCGCTTTAATAATGCCTGGAGTGGTGGTAGCAACAAATCAGTATCCTCTAACTTTTTTCGAAGGAGGTAGACGGTAAGAAAAATAAAAATAAAAAATACTAGGGGTGTGACTAGGGGGAGACTATAGGGTGTGACTTGGGGTATGTCCAATGTGAGTAACTAGGAGTAGGGGTAGTGATTATACCTTGGGGTGTGACTCGGTGTGACCAAGGAGGAATGGCCACGGACGTTATTAGGGGTATGACTATGGGGGATTAATCGGTAATTTCTGCTAGTCACATCCTATGATTACACCCCTATCTAATCCGCTAACAACTGCCGGAGTTGTTGTCAATCACGTGATCTGGTCATGCACCTAGTCACACCTACTAATCAATAGTCACACCTTCTAATCACTTAATACTAGTCACACCCCTAGTTACCCCACTTGTAACTTATAGTTGCATCCCCTAGTCACACCTCTAGTCAAACCTACTGACCACTGTTCCTAAATTAACATCATAATCATACCTTCTGGTTGCGCCCCTAACCATTCCTAGGCCCGCCCCTAAGCTCACCACGGAGTCACAGACATTAGGAATATGGAGTTATTAATATGAGTGGGTTGTTTTCTTACTAGTGGATGTGACTATGGGGCGTGACTAAGTAGGAAATAATTAGGGGTATGACTAAATGTGTGACCAAGGGATGTTGTTAGGGGTATGACCTGGGGTGTGACTATGAGTTGCTAATTAGCTTTTAATGTGAGATACTCTGAAATATTGAAAATTAATTTGAAAATTATCCTTAAATTTTCAGGGAAAAAGACAAACCAGAAATGTTTAACGATTTATATGCAGCTACTCATGTAAGAGCTAGTTCTTGGTTAATTGGAGTCCTTTTGGGATATTTGGTAGCTGTAAAAACTATTAAACTGAATAAGGTGATTTAACATTCTATTTTCCAATCTTTAATATAATATTAATAAAAATTAATTTTATTTTAATATTGAATAGATACATCTTCTAACTGGTTGGATCGCAGCAATATTGTGCTTTGTATTTTGCACTTTGACTTTTAAAAATTTGCAAGGAAAAGGTCATGTTTATGATATCGTTTGGGAGTCGATTTTGGGATCAATTTGTCGACCAATTTGGGCCTCTGGAGTTGCCTGGATTATTTTGGCATCTATTGTAGGAAATGGAGGTATTATTTATAGACTAACGAAGATATTTTTAAATGTGATTCTAATTATTGTTTTAAAAAGAATTTCTTTTCCAATTTTCACTAAAACCAAATATTCTAAATTGATAATTTTTTTTTCAGACCCAGTAACGAAATTTTTATCCTTGCCAATTTTTTTACCATTGAGTAAGATATCTTACTGCGTTTATTTGCTTCACATGGTCATTCAAAAATTAAGTATCAGTGCTTTAAAAACATCGATATATTTTTCGGACTTTGAAGTGGTAGGTGAATTTTGATTATTGATTTTTGGAATAAATAGAGAACACTTATTAATGAATTTCTCTATTTTCAGTTTTCAGGTTTTCTGAGCAATTTAATTCTTACGATAGTCGCTTCCTTTTTCTTCAGTTTATTTTTCGAGTCGCCAATCCTCGTTTTAGAGAAAATGGTTTTTAGGAGAAAAAAAAGAATTGAAAAAGTTGAAGAAACAAAAATAAATTTAGGCAACGGACATCGAATTAGCACTATTTCTGCAATTTATTATGATGATGTTAAACCAAATAGTGAAAGTTGAAACAATTTTTTTGTTTCAAATAATAGTCAAAATTGTAAATATTGAAGTGTTTATAAAATAATTGTAATTCTAAGATGTTATGCATTTTTTTCATAAACTCATCGTTTCTAAGGATTCATTAAGTCTAATTCCTATAAATTAATTAAAATTTAACAAATTTTTATTCAATTAATTAAATCCTATTCCGGATATCTAGTGGCTTTAAATTTAACTTTTGAACCCGCAATATAATATCATAATTCCTATCTTAATGCAAATTTTTTTTTAAAATCCGTATTTGATAAGCTACTGATATTTTAAAATTGGAAATTATTAAGACAAAGAAAAATTATTAATCTCTTTCTTTTCCCAGTCCAGATTTGCTTAATAGACGCTTGAGTATGCAAGATAAAAAATTATAATTATTGATAAGATTTCGTATCTTTAATCCTTTAATGATATCAGATATATTATCATAAAAATAATTTATTCTAGAAATGAGAAAGTGTTTATTCACTAACAGTTAAAATGTGGTCCAGGAAGTGTTTTTCTGTAACTTTAATAATATTAATTAACGCCTCTTTAGTGACAAAACTACTGGCAGATTTTCAAGATGATCTGGACCCATCAAAAGTTATGAATTTCTTGAAAAATGTGCAAGGAAAAAATCTTTTGTCATCAAATTTTGAACGAGAGGGGCAAAGGAATTTTTTGAACCCATGTTCTGCTCACATTTACGAATTTATTAATTCACTTAAGAAAAAAGAAATATGGACTTTCAAAAGTGAGTAGTAAATATATATTTATAGAATTAATTGCAATCCTAGAAACTGTGATTTAATTAATATCAAGGATGTGAACCAATTAATGATTAAATTAATATTAGGAAAAATTAAAATACTGACTTATAAATAAATATTGAAAATTAATAATTTAATTTACTTTATTTTCAGTGATTGATGCTGCGTCAAAAATACCTTCTGGACTTCTAACTGGAAATACAGTTGACCTGGGAATGTACGATGAATGTTTAGCAATTCGAGAAGAAAAGAATGGAACAGAAATTCGTGGACGTCATTGTATTTACAGTATTGGATTAAAAATCAATTCTACACTAGCTCAGGTGTTGAAACCAAAACTTTCTGTTTGTGTGCCATCAAATTGTAATAGCAGCGATGTAACACAGCTTTTGGAATTGATAATTTTCAAAATGACGAATATCAGCAGTATTGGAATAAATTCAATAGAAGCAACTTGTTCTAGAATTGATCCAATAAAATGGTCAGCTGGAAGTATTGCAGCCTTGTAAGTATTTTGTTCTATTAAAAAAAAATTGCCAAGAGAGCCCTAGTCAATCACAATTAATTAGAATTAATCTTAAGGGCGTTGAACCCAAGTGTTAAGTTCAAAATGCCATTCTCCATTTTACTCAATGAAAATTGTAGATAAACATTTTTTCGCTCTGTAGCACCAATCTTTTTTCAAATATAAAACTGCGTACAGAGCGAAAAAATATTTAATTTTGATATTTTTTGCATAAAACGAAAAATTCAAAATCTAACTTCAAAAATCAATATTTTCTTTTTATTTAAAAAATATTTGAATTAGATATTTTATCGCTCTGTACGCATA